>JAHKKF010537681.1:24258-39056 GCA_019740295.1 Labeo calbasu
CATGATGTTACTGTATTCTAGACTAAATGTGAACATGCATTAATTCATCTCACTTACAAAAAACAGATTCAGTATTCCTCAAAATGAATAAAAACAGTGAAATGCAAACTCAGAATATGATGCAACCCTGCAACAATTAAATGTGTTAAATAAAACATATATCCTTTATGTATTTAATACAATTTTATTAACCAGTGTCTTTGCTGCTGACCATTGATGATGCAATTCAGCCACACTAATAAGCAAAAATTACTTTAGATAAACACTGGCTTTTATCTTGATGGAAAACAGTATAAATATGTAAAATGCACATCCCTATTTAATATTATTTTTTTCATGTATGACATGCGCAGTATATTCCATACTGCATGCATGGAATACACTTTTGTCAGTTAACCTACTACATTTACTACATGTGCAAAATACAATGAGAACAAACTGTGCAAAATTGTCAACTTCCACTGACAAAAAAAATGATTGATTTACACAAAATTGGAAGTATACAGTAAATACTGAATAAGTTAGTAAACAGTTTATACCGCACATTATGGTGAGTAGCATATCCAAACTAGCATATTCCAAATCATTTCCAACACAGAATCAGACGGCTGATATTTGCAGTTAATATTTTCCCATGGGACAAACATTTCTGAGGCTAAATATTTTGAGGAAAGCTTATGAAAAACACATTGTCTTTGGAACATTGTGTGCACATGAATCACACACAGTAAGACAGGGACTACAATTTAATTTTTTATGTGGTTTTTAATGTTCGTTTTGGAAAATATACATAAATCGCTAAAAAAATACAAGAAACTGAAGGCTTGTTTTCTTAATTGTGCTGCATTAAACAAATAGCAGATATATATTACACATATTCATATTTACAAATCAAGACGTTAATTGTTTTAAACATATGAACATATTTACAAGAACACATGCAGATATGCACAACAGCCTCCTCCAGTGTTTAAGGAGGTCGTCACATCTGCATGTTCACCTTCTTTGTTTTGGGATGACTTTGTTTCCACTGGTGGCCACCGGGATAAGAAGTTTCCGATACTCCAGTGGAAGATATTTCTCTATCAGTATATTCACAGGCGTGCTGTCTGTCACAAAGCCCTGCCTGAGACAAACAAGAGAAACAAGGACTTAAGCATGATAAATTTGCAACAGTATATACAAAAACAAGTTATAGTCAGTAGTGAACCACCTACAGTGAATGGGTGCCGTCAGAATCAAATCAGAGTGCAAACAGCTAATAAAAACATCAAAGAATGCATTTGTTTCTTCTTTGTGGATTACTTATGTTTTTATCAGCTGTTTAGACTCTTATTCTGACTGCATCCATTTACTACACAAGATACATTGGTGAGCAAGTGATATAACACTAAATTTCTCCAAATATGTCCTGATGAAGAAACAAACTAATTTACATCTTGGATGGCCTGAGGGTCACATTTTTTATTTCTTTATTATTTACCTTCTCATGAGGAGCTCAAAATCTTCAACCTCGATCGTTTTACGTTTGGCATGAGTAGCGTATGCTTCCAGATCATCTGCTAGCCGTTCAAAGTACTTCTTAAGACTACAAGAAATAAAAAAAAAAAAAGTACACACACAAACATTGAAGGAGATGTAACTTTAAATATTCATGCTGCAATAGGGTGAATAATTGTTTCCCGAGTGCTTACATTTCATTAATGGCAGGGTAGACATCACTGGCCACCTTGGTCTTGGCGAAGTGCTTAAACACGCTCATGACATAACTTTTGGGAAGAACATTGACCTCTGTTTGACGCTTCTGTCTTGGGGCTCTTTTGGCAACCTGAGGGGCAGGACTGAGATAAATGGGTGTTAAATTTGAGTTAGGAGACTGTGTAAAATGGACAATGGGAAGTGGAATGTTGTTGGTAAATTACCCAGCATTCACTTCTTTAAGGATTGTTGGCATAGTCTGTGCAGTAGGACTTGCAAAAACTCTTTTCTGTCTTACAAACGCAGGAGTTTTAATGGACAGTTCTGAAATGACAGAGAAAAAAAAACACACAACGCTAAAGTTAATGCAAGTTTTCCTAGTTACATCTGATTTGCAAGCAAATCATTCTTTTGAAATGGTTCTTTTTATTAATTGGGTAGAAGTGACTCACTAATGATTCACTCAAAAATTTGAATCATACAATTAACATATATTAATACAATTAATGCAAAACTGAATTATTTTAGTACAAAGATATGAGAATTTGTGCACATTTTTAATGGATTGTTTGTTCAATCAGTGCACTGAAATGATTAATTCAAATGAACTGATTTGCTAAAACGAACTGGGTGTTGAACCAGTCCATTAAATGATTCACTCAAATGAACTGATTCACTACATACAATTTGATGTTAAACCAGTTCACTGAAAGGTTTCATTCAAATGCACTGATTTACTAAAATGAACTGGATGTGAAAGTGTGAGTCACCTGCACTACGAGCATCGTCATCATCATCCTCCTCCTCCTCCTCCTCTTCCTCGTCCTCCTCTTCCTGTGGAAATTCAGGGCTCTGACTGGCTGGTTCAGAGTCCATCAACTCATTCTCCTCCTCAGATTGGTTCATTTCTTCAGAGGCGTCATCATCTTCTGCAAGCTCTGGCACATCTTCCTCAGCCAGACTAGCCTCATGTTGCTGTGACCTCTGCTCTTCTGTGCTGACCTCTGCTGCAGGGTGGAGCTGAGGAAACTCAGAGCTGCCCAGTGCTTCTCTTTCTTCACCTGGAACGTCCTGTAAGCTCTCTCGGCTCTCGTCGACAAGATCTAAAAGATCTGAACAGAAAGACATTAGGTTTTTAGCCTACAAATAAACCAAATTATTAATTAATTTCAGCTGTTACTGGTGAAGAACTGTGATTTTGTCACTTCAGGTAGTCTCATGGTCCTCACCTTTCTCTCTGGGATTTAATCCAGCTCCAAAGCTCTTTGTGACTCTCGTGGCAGCTGGAATTCCCAAGACAGCACCTCCTCCCTCTGAGCGGTGAGCTCTACGAGTTATTCGCTCTAGATGCTGTGAGGTGTCTGGGTTCTCTTCAACGTTTTCATGTTCAGCTTCAACAGCCTCCTCATCTTGAACTTCCTCAGCACTCTCATCGTCAACTTCCTCAACGTTCTCATCCTGAACTTCCTCAGCATTCTGATCCTCAACTTCCTCAATGTTCTCATCCTGAACTTCCTCAACATTCTCATCCTCAACTCCCTCAGTGTTCTCATCCTGAACTTTCTCAACATTTTCCTCGACTTCCTCAACACAGTCATCCTCAATTTCCACAACTTTCTGATCCTCAGTTTCCACAACGGACTCGTATTCAATTTCCACAACGTTCCCAATCTCAACCTCCTCCATAAATTCTCGATCTTGTAGCTCCACTTCATGAGATTCGGGAAGTGATTCAGTCATCGCCTGCGTTGGAGCAAGTACAATATCATCTTCCACACCCAAAAATTCATCATTTTGGGATGAAGGCACTACCTCTTCATCATCCTGTGATTCCATCTCATTATCTTTTTCTTCTTGAATTAAAGCTTCTGAGTCGGGAATTTCACTGACTCTCTCAAGCTGATGTTCTCTCTCACTCTCTGCAGACGGTCCCATTGTGTCGTCTTTTTTAGGCTGCACGTACAGTTCTGTGACATCACTGAGGCCGAGTGTGAACTTCTGCCACGAAGAATCTTCTAGAGTTTTTCCATCCTGAAATACAGAGTGATCTAAAGGGGAGAGAAACAATTTTAGATACAGACAATCTAGGATGGATGCCAAATTTTAGACTAAGTTTATGTAAACCTTGGTTAGGGCCCTGCTCCAAGCATCTCTGAACAGCCTCATCAAACGCGTCCACAGACGGCAGCCTCCGATTGGACACCTTCCTCTGGAGCCCCGCCCTCTCAGTGTGCTTTTTGACAAATGGGGTCCTCAAGGTCAGGTTCAGCCCACTGACAGAAAAGAAATCTAAATAAAGCACACTCTAAGGGTGTTTTCACACCTGCCTCATTTAGTTCGGTTGAATCGCACTAGAGTTTTCCCTCTTGGTGCGGTTTGGGCAGGTGTGAATGTAGCAATGTGCGCACCAAAAGCGGACCAAAGAAGCGTACAGAGACCTCCTTGAAGATACTCGACTAATAAATTTAACAACAAGCTAGTAATTATATTTACTTCTTAATGCCACTTTAAGTGACTAGACCAGTCTACTGGGAAATAATGGATAAAGCATTTACCTTTTTGAGCCAGAAGACGAATCCAAATCTTGAGAAACATCTGCTTTCTCCTGAGAGACATTAACTTTATGGGAGACATGTGAGATATCCTCTGTGCTGTCTGAAAATATAGAAAAAGACCTAAATGAAACTGAGCGACTTTTTGAACATGTGACAAATTATGTGCCAATATTCCAATTCATATGCATTACGCCAGTATACAATTTCAAACACAAACAGTCTTCCTAACAAATACAACATGTGAAGCACCTGGAAGTTGATCTAACTGATTCTCGAATGCTGACACACTGAAGATGCGCTGCGGTTTTCTGCGGCTCAGTCCTCTGACCACATGTGTCAGGGGTTCAGTGTGCAGAGTCAGGTCAGACAGCTCCACTCCGGACAGACCTTCACTGAGGAAAACACAGACACATGAACACAACATGAAGAGGATAACAAATATATGTGATTGAAGAGGTACTAACGTTCTCTCTCCAGCACTGGATACACTCGATTCTGGATTCGGATCTGATTCTTGAAGAGCAGGCTGACCCGACATCAGCAGCGATGATTCGGTCTCTGAAACACACATGGATGAAATATCAATAACTTAAGATATTTCTATTCGTTTATTCCTAAAACCTTGGCAGTGAGTTTTTACTCACCCATCTGAATGATCCCCCTGAGCAAACCACGAGTGGTCATGTCCTCGTCATACATTGGGGACGGGGCCTTGACAGAAGGATTTGTAGTTGTCCTCGGCCGTTTTGGCGAAGGGAGAGGTGACTGGGAGGCACTCTGAAACAGAACAGGAAGATATTAGCGATGTAATCATGTAGAATATGCATTTGCAGCACTTCAGATTGCTTATTTAAACACTATATGTACCTCATGGAGCTTCTTCTTGAGTCTTTGGCGTAAGGCAGATCCAGGACTCTCCAGTCCAGGGGTGTTTTTCAGCCTCATGCTCCGCCGTACATTTGTTGAACTGAAACACATATTAAATATATATTAGATACATATTCACTCAAATAAAAGCAACACACAAACTTTACAGAAGAAAATAATGTAACAAAATGATGAAAATCACAATTTACTTTAGATTGGATGTTTTGCATTGTTGTGTCTAATGGTTTTAACAAATCATTTTAAAAGGTAACAACGAATACAAATACAAACCTGAGCACTTTCTGTTTACAACTATCATACTGATAATCTAACTTTCCCTTTCACGTTATACTGTTTTCGTATTCAGCCGTTACTCATAAACACTGAACAAATATTTACAAATGCGTTCTCATACACTATTCGCGTAAAATCGTTTAAAAGTAAGCAAAAAACGTAAAATTATGTTTTTACAATTTAAGTGACATTTGAAATAAATTCACCTTCTGGTTACTGGCGATCTGGGTAGCTCTGTGTGCAGGACTCTCCTCAACAAAACCCGAGCAGAAATATCGTCTTCGGTTGAATCCATCGTTTCTTATAGTAGTTTATCACTAAATTAAATATTCTCACAAGCTACAGAACATCAACAACCCTAAAATTCAAGTAAACAAAGAAAAACATCGTCGACTCAGACATCTGAGGTTTGAAAATGGAAGTCTCACAGCTCCCGCTCGTTGATTCAAGTGAATCTCGCGATATTTTGTCAGTCGCTTTCATTGGCGGTGGCGTTTACTGCACTCAAGGGGGCGCTCGGCGGCTCAGAAAAACTGAAGCCTCCATTGATCTGCATTCAAATCCCAAATCGATTTATGAAGTATTATAGTTTACATGTAATGAATATATTTCTGACATGAAAATCAGATCCAATAATTTGTATGAAAATTATTTTAAAAGCTTTATTCACTGACCACAAACAACTGCAATCGGTCAATCCTCCTGACTGTCGTTGCTGAGAAAAGTATCCTAAACCACGTGACAGCGCAAGTCTTTTTCCCTTCGGCCTTTTTAATAGTTTGCACCTAAATAACCACACCCAGGAACTTTAACATCACTGAATGTAAAAATAAAAAAAAAATGAAGCTAAAAATAAAATAAATATTTTCACAACTACCAAATCTGACCAATTAGAGACAACGTCCCGGTTTCTAAGCCACGCCCAATTTCATCCTAACTGAAATTTGTGTTGCTGCGTAAAGCTTTCCAGGTTTGGATAAAAAAAATTGTGAAGTGTGAAATATTTTTGCTGTTTTCTTTTGCTGATTTATTACCTGTGATATTACTGGTGTAAGGAAAGTGAAAAGGTTTGTTGAAAATCGCCAATGCAAATTATATTAACGCACAAGCCAACATAGACTCACGAATATAAAAGCATAGAATCTTAATAAAAACGTATTTTATAAAACTTTAGAATAGTTTATTTTTATCTTATAGTGAATTGTTTAAAGCCGTCAGTTACCATTTAGAATACTGTTTGGCTTTCAGTTATAACAACATATGCAACAATGAGATATTAACCATGAAAAAACATGGTTAGAGATGCCACGAAGTAGGTGGCAATGCCTTAACCGTATGTGTGTTGAAGGCCACTAGGACCTCTTCCATCCTTGTCAAGGGGAGTGCTAACCTTCTCTCCTTTCATACAACACATAAAATGACGTTGCCGCTCAGTGAATATAAAGGACGGTTGCTGCCCATAATGCTCAACGACGGTAACAAGTATAAATACTGAAAAACGTGCTTCGTTTTTATAGGATGTAATACATATTGTTGTATAGACACATTAACATATACATTATATGCGTATTGTATGGATTTATGCTTTTAAAAAGCAATTTTTGTCATCTTTAGGCGCCACGCATTGCACGGTCATTTGCATCTCCGACACATCGACCAATCACAACGACGCAACAGCATACGTCACAGACTCTTGCCCAGGAAGTAAACAAAAGCCATGCAGTGTAAAAGCCGTTGTCGCAATACTGCTGCTATCATGTATGTTATGTTTTAATACGCAGTTTTAAATATTAATTGACTTTTTCAAATATTCATATGTGACCTTCGACCACAACCAGCTATAAGGGACAATGTTTTTAAACGTATGTTTTTAACGTATACATCATTTGAAAGCTGAACCATTGATGTATGGTTTGTTAGGACAGCCCAATTTTTGGCCGAGATACAACAATTTGAATATCTGTAATCTGAGGGTGCAAAAAATATAAATGTTGAGAAAATCGCCCTTAAAGTTGTCCAAATTAAGTTCTTAGCAATGAATATTACTAATCAGAAATTAAGTTTTCATACATTTACGGTAGGAAATTTACAAAACATCTTCATGGAGCATGATCTTTACTTAATATGCTAATGATTTTTGGGATAAAAGAAAATTGATCATTTTGACCCATACAGTGTATTGTTGGCTATTGCTACAAATATGCCCATGCTGCTTAAGACTGGTTTTGTGGTCCAGGGTCACATATGTGAGTTTTCTTTTAGCCTTTTCAGGATACTGAATTATACTGTCTACTACACATAAGTTAAAAGCTAATGCTTTGCAATGTTCGTTTGGCCATTAACCTTTATTAATAAATACATACACATTTTGTTCCGAATTATTATTAATGTTTTGGTATTGATAATATGCGTTTATAAAATTAACATGAGTGTAAATGTGTACATAATTTACTCTAAATTATTTTCAGCCATTCTGCAACTGTGCTAATTATGTTTGTGTAGAGACTTGGATACGATGTTAATACACAATTAAGTGTATTTTCATGCAGGTAGCTTCAGATTTTATACACACGCACACGCAAAGTGATACACTGAGACAATAATTCATTGATTTTCCCCTCTATTTTTAATTGGCACAGTTAACACATACAAAGTATTCAGTGCTCAAAAACACAAGCATAACAAATAGAACACAAACAAAAAAGTGCAAAACAAACATTTGGCTGACCCCACCAAACGAGACGAAAAAAAAAAGTTTAATTCATTTAGCAAAGCAGAGAAAAGAAACTGGGACATTTTTATTAATCAAAATTTAAAAATAGACTCTTACCATGGATTGGTAGTTCACTCTTATTTATAGACTTGTACGTATAGATATACATATATATATATTTATAATTCTCTGATCTGGGAATGGTGTTTTAAAGCCCCAAATAGAGCAGGTAGGGGCCAAGGGCAAATGATTCAGGTCAAATAAGACAGCTGTGTGTATGTATATGTCATATGGTGATAGCCGGCAGAGTATAACAATGCTGAAAAGGCTGAAACTAAGTTGTTTTGTTCTCAAAGAGAGACAGAGCACTTGAGAAAATGTGTATGTTTGGAAGACATATACGAAATGACGTTTTCCTCTTTAGGTTGCTGAGATGTTCTCCGCTTTCAAAACCTTTGCTTGTTTATTACACATTTTTATATTTACAGGTTCATCAATAGCGAGTGAGTCAGTTATTCTGAGAGACTGTTCAATTCATTCAACATAAAACATTGGAATTCATCAATAAGCGCTTTGTTAAACATAATAAAAGCATTCAGCATTAAATAGCAGATCTGTGGCATGTATGAAGTTTCATTTCCATGATGCTGCCTGTAGAGATGTAGATGTTTTGGGCTAAAAAATAATAAGAAAAGAAAAAAACTAAAAATTTAAATATCTAAAAGCTCTCCTGGACCCAAAAGGACTGTGTGAGAGAATTAAAATATATAAAAAGAAAAGCTAAAATTATTATGTGCCTCAGGGATGGTGAGTAAACAGTGGAAGATGACAAAATGAAATAAAAATATAATCTCTTCACAACAGAAAAAAACAAACTCCTCTGTGTCCACAGTGATTACATTAAAAAGGGAAAAAAATCAGTTGAATTAAAAACCTCCAAGTCTATTTTTCAGGTTAAGTGAGCTGTACAAATGCTCACAGCTCACATGATGCATGTTAAATGTCTGGTTAACCTGTACATTTGGCTCAGAGTACACATATATATATTTAACCGGCGAAACCAATGAGGTTGCGAGGTTCTCGGCTGGGTGCTCCACAGGGTAAAACCATGAAGACATGAACGAAACAGCTGTCACAATAAATACATACCCATATCAACAGGACATTAGCATATTCATGAGTGTAAATATAGCCCCTCCCCTGTCTGACGAACAAAAACAGCGTTTGAGCATGACGATTGGACGGTTACGGTAAAGCAGGAAGTCTAAGAGATTAAATGAATGAAAATGTGAATCACTGAAGGGTCGATTAGATGGCAAACAGACAGACAGGATTAGTAATTGCACTGGAAGGGCGGAGACAGAGGAGGTGCCAGGGCAAGCAGACATGCTATTGGCCAGTGAAGCCCCGCCCCTGACGTGTGCCACAGCCATGTGAGCAACCAATGGCCAGCAGCTGTTATCTTTGGGAGGTGGAGTCAAAGGGTCTAAAGGGGCGTGGCCTGATAAAGGAGCTGGAATGAGTGACATCACTGAGTATTTTGATGCTGCGTTCCATTTAAATCGAGAAAGATGCAGTGCAATCGAAGGGCACTTAAAAGACATTTTACATCAAACAAACAGCAGAACATGTGTTAATGTTAAACAAATGCTTTTAAGCAAATAAAATGTATAAATGAGTCAAAGTTCTTACATCATATGTGTGTATATGAATGTTTTTAACTGTATAAAACGTTTTGTTGATAATCATAAACCTGTAAAACATGCATTGCCTTTTTGTTTCTTTATACGCTTAATGTTTAGAATAATCATGATTTATTCATGTTTTTGAAAGAAGTCTCTTCTGCTCACCAAGGCTGGATTTATTTGATCAAAAATATAGTTAAAAACATTTAATATTGTGAAATAATATTACAATTTCAAATATCTGTTGTCTATTTTGATATGTTTTAAAATGTAATATATATAGATAGATAGATAGATAGATAGATAGATAGATAGATAGATAGATAGATAGATAGATAGACAGATAGATATTTTTATTTTTTTTTTTTTAAATTTATTTTATTTTATTCCATTCAAAAGTTTGAGGTAAGATTAAAAATAAAAAAAGAAATTAATATTTTTTATTCAGTAAGGGCACATTTAATTGATCAAAAGTGAGAGTTAAGACATTTTCAATGTTAAAAAGGCTTCTATTTCAAATAAATATTGTTTTTTGACAAGAAGAATTCAGAAAAATTCATTTCAGCAGCAAAAACTGTTCTCTGCATTGATGATGTTAAGAACCATTATTAATAACTGAGCACCGATAATAACTGAGCAGCAAATCTGCATATTAGAATGATTTCTGAAGTATCATGTGACATTGAAGACTGGAGTAATGATGCTGAAAATTCAGCTTTGCATCAGAGGAATAAATTACATTTTAAATTGTATTCAAATAGAAAACAGCTATTTTAAATTGTAAAAATATTTCACAATTTTACTGTATTTTTGATGCAACAAGTGCAGCCTTGGTAAGCATAAGAGACTTCTTTTAAAAACATTAAAAATCTTAATTGCTCCAAAATTCTGGCTAGTAGTGTGCATCATCTTTCAAGCATCAAGCTATATATAGAAAGAATACGGATGGAACGCAGCACTGTTGTGGTACCGCAATTTCAGCTCCTTTTACAGACCACATTCCCAGGGTTTTAGTTCGGGAAAGGTGAGGAAATCAGAAACAAGCCTTTAAGGACAAACACACATACACATACTCATTCGCACAGGCTGAAAGAAACGTTAGCGCCGTTCAGCAGCGATGAAAAGCCGTAAAGCAAAATGATATATGCAGATCATATTCACCTCATTATAAAATAACAGACAGATAATAAATCTAAATGCCATTATATTTCTCTGATTCGCTGTTAAAGTTCCTCTCTACAGCAGGAGAATTTAGGCCGAGAGGTCTCTATAGCCTCTTCCTCTCGATTCTTTCACTGTTCCTCTCTTTATTTTGTGTCTGTCTCTCATCTGTCTCACTCTAGGGCGGTTCATGGAGGGTAGGCTGTAGTTTTCCCCACATGTGGCTGCTGTTTGCCCTGCACCACTGAGTCCTCCTTCCATACTTTACGAATCTGCAGTCATACAAACAAACAAACATATGAAAAACAAAAGAAAAACATGTTAGACTTGGTGAAATGATGGATTCATGCCCTCTATGAAAGACTTTTCACACTATACTTAACCCTGGGTTATCTTCTGTTTATTTTTTATAGTTCCAGTATTATTTATAGTATTTATTAATATTTTGATAAATAGTTTTCATTTCCAATTTTTTTGCTTTTGTCATTTTTATTAGTTTTGTTTTCTTTAAATAATTCTTTTTCATTTTTATTTCAGGTTCTGCTTTAGTGACTTATTTGAGACATTTAAATGTAACATTTAAATCTTCAAATTTATTTTAAAAGGCAACATTTCAAATTTTATTTTTTTATGTTTAAGTTTGTCACATATCAGATTTATTATAATTTACAAAAATGTTTTTTTTATATATATATATTTTTAAAGCTCCACGCAACATACAGAAAAAATAAGAAATCGTTCCCATACTTTCTTAATTGCTCCCATAATATATTAATTAGTTCCCTTGTTTTAGGTAAATCATGGCCACAATTTAACAACATTATAATCATATAATAAAGATTTAAAGCAGCACTATGTACTTTTGGCGCTCTAGCGGTTAATAAACAGAACTGCACGCATCCCGCGAAAGAACATTCTAACCGGAGCTACTTCTCTAAGTTTACGTCTATGGCGTTTCGCGCAGGTATGTGTTACTCCGCAGTGGCGATGACTCGACCAGGCTACAATAGTCCAAATATAAGCACTTATTATAAGTGTACCGTAGTGATGCGGGATAAGACAAAAACGCGGTTTGGAAGATGAATTCATGATGTACTCGTTCATTATATACATCTTGCAAATTTTGAACAGACAAAAAGTTACATGGTGCTGCTTTAACTAAAACCTGGGAACAATATCTTAATTTGTGGCCAGTAACGTTATCTTTTATTTTTTCCTTCACGTCATGTTAAAACTATAATATAAAACTACAGTGCTAAATGTACACAGAAATTAACCCAGGATAATCTAACAGTATGAAACATGGAACAAAATAATCCAGGGTTAAAAATAACCATAACAAGTGTGAAAAGCCCATTTGAATGCACCCCTAAACACATACATATGACATATATGTTTATATGAGCTGTACAGTCATAAAATGGACCTGAAAATGACAATATAAACACATAGGACTGTTTGTAGCATGATTACAATATGCATGATTTGTTGGCAAGATTAATTCAATGTTCTTGATTTAATTTCAAGAACAAACGCAATCTGAAACACACTCAAACATGCATTTATGCAGCGAAAAACTGTCCAAAACTCACTCAAACAGTCAGGTTTGCAGAAACAGAGCACTTGGATTAAGTGTTTTTCTCAACAATCTAGATCTGTATGTAGGTTATGTCTCTATTGGTTTGTGATGCATTTTGTGGTGTGTGCACGTCATTTGGCAGACATTTATAACTTAAAGGTGGCGTAAGTAGGCTCATGCATGTTTAAACTGAAATACAAGTCAGACTCCAACACTTCAGGAAAGGAAATCACACTTGTGCAGTATTAAACTGTTTTAAATGTCAAACGCTCTTCAAACACGGTTAAAGCACTCAACTAGTACACCATCTCACCCTCAGAAAGAAAAACCCTTCTCCAGGAAAACACATCTGTGAGGAAACATTCAAAAAGTTTCATATTCACATCATATTTCATCTAAATTGGCATCTTAGCTATCAGGAAAAAGACGAGAAGCAGCAAATGTGATGGATGTTACGCATACTATGCAATCATGATTTTTGAATGCAAATGTGCTTTCACTCAAACATCTATGTATTAAACACTAGCATAATTGACCTCAAGTTCATTTATATATGAAAACAGTACAAAAACTTCCATGTATCTCCTCTTATATCTGACCCTGGACAACAAAACCAGTCATAAGGGTCATTTAAAAAAAAAAAAAAAAAAAAAGAGATTTATACTGAATAAAAAAGCTTTCTATTGGTGTATAGTTTGTTAGGATAGGACAATATTTGGCCGAGATACAACTTCTTTGAAAATCTACTATCTGAGGGTGCAAAAAGCCAAAATATTGAGAAAAATCACCTTTAAGGTGTCCAAATGAAGTTTTTAGCAATGCATATTACTAATCAAAAATTACGTTTTGAAATATTTAGAGTAGGAAATTTACAAAATATCTTCATGGAACATGATCTTTACTTAGTATCCTAAAAAATTGATAATTTTGAATCATACAATGTATTTTTGGCTATTGCTACAAATTTATCCATGCTACTTAAGACTGGTTTTGTGGTCCAGGGTCACATATGTGTGCCTGTACATTTAACTGGAGTGATCTAACATGCACTGCTACTCGATACGACAAGATACCACCGCCATATTAAACTATGGTGGGCTAATATCTAAAACCATCATGTGCTAAGACACATACAATCATTTAGTCATTCAGTTTCAGAAAAAAGTCTGTCCGCTTTACCAAAAAAACAGTCCTAAAAGTCACATTATTGGTTTGGAGAGATTCAAGATCACACACACACCCTAGACGACTCGTTTAGTGTTCATACGCAAGCACACTTTTGAGATCACATGACCTAAAGCTTTGGGTCATATGTAGGTTATGGCACCTTTGGCGTTGGAGTCCAGAAAGACCTCGACGTAGGATGTGGGGACGTAACCCTCCTCTTCCTCATTTCTTCTAACACGTGTCCATCCGTCACCTTTGTCTTCCTCTATTACATACAAGAGCTCACCCTCCGTTACTGAGATGGTGCCTTCATTAACACCTACAGAGAAAAATGGAAGAAAATCAATCAATCAATAACATATGTATATACATTAACATTTAAAAGTTTGAGGTGAGTACGATTATTAATGTTCTTAAAAGAAGTCTCTTATGCAAACCAAGCCTGCAGTTATTTGACCAAAAATACAGTAAAATCAGTATAATTGTGAAATATTATTACAATTCAAAATAACTGTTATATTTGAATATATTGTAAAATGTAATTTATTTCTGTGTTGCAAAGCTGAATTGTCAGTATCATTACTCCAGTCTTCATTGTCACATGATCCTTCAGAAATCATTCTAATATGCTGATTTGCTGATTTCATGTTAACTAATGTAGTTAATTGATGTTAAATGGAACCTTATTATAAAGTGTAACCATATACAGCTGAAATTAAAAGTTTACATACACCTTGCAGAATCTGCAAAATGTCAATTATTTTACCAAAATAAGAGGGATAATTTAAAATGCATGTTATTTTTTGATTAGCAGTGACCTGAATAAGATATGAAAATGACCCTGTTCAAAAGTTTACATACGCTTGAGTCTCAATTCTGTGTTGTTACCGAATGACTCACAGCTGTGTTTTTTTAGTGATAGTTGTTCATGAGTCCCTTGTTTGTCCTGAACAGTTAAACTGCCTGCGGTTCTTCAGAAAAACCCTTTAGGTCCCACAAATTCTTTAGTTTTTCAGCATTTTTGTGTATTTGAACCCTTTCCAACAATGACTGTGTGATTTTGAGATTCATCTTTTCAC
>JAHKKF010537682.1:0-11059 GCA_019740295.1 Labeo calbasu
TAGTTAAAAATTGTCATATGTCATATGTAAAATACTAATAAGTAAAATAAATATAATATAATATAATAAATATATATAAAAAATATAAAAATATGTTCAACATTGCTTTATAACAATGTGTGTATATATAGATATAGATATAGATATAGATACACACACACACACCTATCTATCTATCTATCTATCTATCTATCTATCTATCTATCTATCTATCTATCTACATATATATTAAATAATAGTAATACATTTTATTTATATTAAAAATAAAATGTAAATAACAACATAATTGCTTTAATGACATGATAAGATTAAATAATAAAAAATAGTTTTATTATAACAGAAATACTTAACTACATATTACAAATATAAAAAGTAGGCATGTAAATATAAATTCAATATAAAAATGTAAATAGATAAAAAGATATATTTATATTGCAATATTTATCTACATTTTTTAGATTTGTACTTTGTAAAATATAAATATATTGAAATAAAATATGGAAATATACAGGCTCCCTAAGAGCATCAGTTGAATGTTTTGGATATATATTACATCATGTGTACATTGTTGAAGGCTGTTCCATTAACAAGGCATTATTTATTTATTTGCCATACGTGTGGCCCTATACGGGCCACCTCATCCAGCTAGAGCTCTTTGTTGGATCTCTCCAAGGCTTTCATGAACCCAGCCCAGCAGTAAATCTTCCTCTGCCCAGCTCCGCCACACTCTCCCAATCAATAAAAGATTACTTCTCCTCCTCTCGCACTGAAAATGCATTAGCTAGTTCCTCATAAAGAGCATTCCTCTTATGTTTCGCCACTGCCTTTATATCATTACCGACTCCAGAACTAATAGAGAACATATTTGAATTATGAGTGGGAATGTAATTTGATGAAAGCAAATTGCAGAGAATCAGAGTATTACTGTATTTTTTGCCAGCGTTGCTCCAGGCATCGCATTTGTTCCTCTCCTTCTTGTGAGTCATTCTGTAGATTTAAAAAATGACAGGATGCATGGAAGTAACGAATTCAAGCGTATTATCTATAATCACGCATATCAGACCTTATTATTGGTGCCAGTGCCCCCTCCATCCAAAAAGCAACAATCAAAGTAATGTTCTGCCTACATGTCATTATATTAGCTCTGATAATGAACATGAAGGTCTTCTGCGTGAGTTCTCAGTGACGACGTGCTGTTGGTCCATCTGAAGTGTCAGTTTAATTTAAGCCCACGCCTTCTTTTGTGAGTCATAGGCTGAGTCATTTTGGTCCTCAGAGACCTACAGTCATCAATATGCATTAGCAGCACCTTGGCGATCTGCTCCCTCTTCCGTGCTGAATCTGCGAATTTAGCCCTCACGTCCCAGACTCTGTGCAGGGCCATTTAGAGGAGATAAACAGAACGATTCAGTTTTATTCATTACGCAAGCAAGCCGGATCCCACACACAGATGTACGAAACATGATCTTTAATCACGATCATGTAAATCTGGAAAACCTGGTTGCGAAGTAACTGTCCTTTAAAGGATTTGTTAATTTTCGAAATAAAAATTTCCTGGTAATTTACTCACCCCCGTGTCATCCAAGATGTTCATGTCTTTCTTTCTTCAGTCAAAAAGAAGTTAAGGTTTTTGAGGAAAACATTCCAGGATTTTTCTCCATATAGTGGACTTTAATGGGGACCTTGAAGTTCCAAATTGCAGTTTTAATGCAGCTTCAAAGGGCTCTACACGATCCCAGTCGAGGAATAAGGGTCTTATCTAGCAAAACGATTGGTCATTTTCTAAAAATAATAAAAATGTATATTCTTTTTAGTTTTTAACTACAAATGCTCATTTTGCACTAGCTCTGCGATGCACGTCTACAACTTCATTTCGAAAAGGGTAGTGCAAAAAACTCCATCTCATTCTCTCCTCCAGTTTCAAATTGTCCAATATCATTGTTTTACCTTTTTTTGTAAAGGGTGTTGTAAACACTGGGTCGGTACTTTTTCCTAGCATCTGTGGTTAAAAAGCATTTACATTTTTTTTTGTTTTGTTTTGTTTTTTTTTGTTTTTTTTTTTAGAAAATGTATGTTTTGCTAGATAAGACCCTTTTTCCTCAATGGGGATTGTGTGGAGTCCTTTGAACCTGCACTGAAACTACAATTTGGACCTTCAACCCATTGGCACCCATTGAAATCCACAATATGGAGAAAAATCCTGGAATGTTTTCATCAAAAACCTTCTGGACGTGAACCTTTAAAGTGCTAAAAACAGCGTCACTTTTGATAAGAATTACAACTTCAATTTCTCATGTCAAACGGGATTTTTTATGTCAAAGAAGTCGGAGCCACAGAGCACAACTATCATTATGTAATCGGCTGCGTACGTGAGAATATGCTAGTCTAAGGTTTTGAATATGGATGTTCTTTACACATCGATTTGCTTCAGAAGGCCTTTATTAACCCCCCAGAGCCATGTGGGATACTTTTTATGATGGATGGATGCACTTTATTAGACTTCAAAATCTCAACAGCCATTCACTGCCATTATAAAGCTCGAAAGAGCCAGACCATTTTTTAATGTAACTCTGATCGCATTCATCTGGAAGAATAAAGTCATGTACACCTAGAATAGCTTGAGGGTGAGTAAATCAAATTCGGGTGAACTATTTCTTTAATGTTTGAGCTACAGAAACTGTGTTACTGTTTTTTTTTTTTCTTTTACACATACAAACTTACAGATGATTTGACTGCATTACCACAGATGAGAAAGTGTTGAGAATAAAGACTTTTTAGGGGCCCATTATTCCCAAAAGCTGAAGCACTGTTAATGCCCTTTTGCTGTACAAAGTCATAACATTGTTCAGGATGCTTAGAGTCCTTGTGGCATTTACATGCTTTTCAGAGCTTTACTCGACTAAGAGGTTGTTTCATGTTGTTTTTAGTTGCACAGAAACCTCAAGAAACTTGTTTGGACAAATTCTTTTTAGTTTTCTTCATGTTTCCATTTTATCCTTTTAGTAGTCTGAAACGCAAAAGCTTAATCAGTTGTCGCCAGCTTTTCCATCGTGTGCAATGACGGCTACTCTCATAAAGAGTCATGATTCACATGACATGCTTAATTCATTACCAGTGCAACTTATGTGGATGTACTGGATATTGACTACACTGTCAGATTTCATCACTTACAGGCAGTCCTTAAGATTTAGTTTGAATAAATCATGGGCAGTGTGAATAGAGCCTTAGTGTCTAAAGCTCAAATGCATGACTGCAGCTTCATTTATCCTCCTTTGAATCCCTCTTGCTCTTTTACTTCCAAGTGCACACACAGATGGGCACAGTGTGATGGTGGCATTGCCATGTGCATCACTTCTTAGAACCCTGAGGAGGTTACATCAGAAGAAGAGCAACTTTGTGTCACGATTTTAACACTTTGACATTTACTTTATTATTTAATTTGTGCACTGTGATTATCACAGTTATCTTGAATAATCAGATCAAATAATCACGATCAGGCGATTATGTAATAATCACAACAGGCCTAGTGTGTGTTTGTGTAGGATTTGTTTGATGTGGCTTTTTCTCCTCTGAAAAGCCTTTGTGCATTTCAGAACTTCTCCTCAGAGGGAAAACTTTCTATGCAAATGCATCCATTGAGGAGTTTGTCATTCTCAAACTTGTTTTGTCATCGTCGCTTGCTACAAATCTGATTATCACCAAAGCAGATAATGACTTGGATTAGCTCAGGCTTTTGTTTGGATAAGAATATTCATGGGCATTTTTACACTAATGCCAAACATTACACTCCATCTGTCCTACTTAAGAAAAAAACATCAGACTTGCGTTCCATACTGCACCAGTATCCGTCAGAAATCTCCATCGGTGGAATCCACAGCATAAGACGTCATCACTTTGACTTTCGTGACTGCTTCATTGCTTCTGCGTGTGCCGCGTTCCTCCCTAAACGTGGCTTTCTCCATCTCTCTGGCTCAGATTCAGGTCACTCCCTATAACACAGATGGTGCCGAGCCTCAGTGATGGATGCTGGAGTATCAGGCGGTTCCGCAGAGCAGAGAGATGCATGTGGAAGTCTTTATCGTACCAGCCGATTGGCAGTTCATCAGAGCACTGCAGCCTTTTTGCAGTAACTCATAGCCTGGTATTTCGTCCTTATTCTCCTACAGTCGTTCTCTTGTCTGATACAGCTTTAAAGCAGATGCAATGCGTTCTCCAATTTGCCTGTGGGGGATAGGCCTGCAGAAAGAGATGCTTCATGGGAAAAATAATCTTTCCGGAGTGTGATAAATTCCTGCTGCTTTTTGCCTATTCAATGATATTCAGGTTACATAGAGTTTCTACCAGTCACAGACCTTGAGTTTCATTTGCCCAGTCTACAAAATCTTCTCAAAACTTTTATTATGTATATATTTTTATGTAGCTAGCTATACATACTGTACTATACTATACTATATATATATATATNGTAGCTAGCTATACATACTGTACTATACTATACTATACTATATATATATATATATATATATATATATATATATATATATAAATATATTTCTGTCTTGGCTATGTTCTGTCTTTCGGTTTAGCGGCATGCCATTAGTTCATGGTTCAGTTTTCATCATAACAACCAAAAGTACTTTACCGATATTTGTACATTTCTACTTTATTTGTATTGGTGAAAACTAGATAGTAATTCAAGACTAATATCCCAAAACAAAATAAATCAGTGAAATGAAACTAAATTGGAAATATATTGCCATTTTTATAATTATTTAGTTTATTTAATAATCATTCAATTTCTTTGTATGATTATAAATATCACAAACAATAATGATAACAAAAATTAAAATGTGAACTAACTTTAAATAATAATAAATTACACAAAATAAGTAAAATGAATTTTAACTGTATTGGAATTATTAATATTGATACTAATATCATCGTTATAGATCACAATTATATATGCATTTTGTCAAATATTATTATTATTAATGTTAATTTACAAAATAAATGGTAACGCCACAATAAAGTGTCATTTGTTAGCATTAGTTAATGTATTAACTAACCTAAATGAACAATGAACATTACATTTATTACACTATTTAGTATTTATTAATCTTTGTTAATGTTAATAAAAATACAGTCGTTCATTGTTAGTTCATGTTAGTTCACAGGGCATTAACTAATGTTAACAAACACAGCTTGTGATTTTTAAGAATGCATTAGCAAATGCTAAAAGTAACGTTATAAAACGGATAATTCCGCTCCTTGATTCTGATTGGTTGAGCCACGTTCAAAGCTGTTGTAAATTACTCTACAAACATACACCTTTGTTAACGTTTGTTTGTTGCTCGCACTTTGTTGCAACCACAATGGTTTCTGAGGGACTACTTTATTTGGCGGAAGAATAATACTTTTATTAATATCATTACACTTTATTTGCTCTGTTTTAATTTGTAAAACTTTACTACGTATATGGAATAACCATTTTATAAAAGCTTCGCTTCGCGTCGTGCCAAACAATGCCCCTTAGCTGTTATAAATTCACTGTAAACCATGGCTTCTTTGGGCTTTTTGCTTTATTAACTAAGATGAATAAATGCTGTAGAAGGATTGTTCATGTTAATAAACTAATGAACCTTATTAAAAAGTGTTACCAAATAAATACAATGAAAATAATTGTAAACTAGTATTATTAAAGTAACTAATGAGACAATTTAGTATTATAATTACTATTGTAAGAAAAAGAAGATTTTATATCAGTTAACGGATACATCAACCGAAACAAGGTTATCAATTTGGAAAAAAATAAAGAACAATGTTCTACAAAATAAAATCCTGTCTTTAAGGCCCGTTCACACCAAGAACAATAACTATCAAGATAACTATATTAGTGATGATATTGTCTGTTTATTCTAACCGAACGTGCGTCTGCCACTTTAAATTCTGGAGCTCATTATAACAGGGTTAATTCTGATTGGGTGTCAATGTTTTTAGCAGTTTTCAGCTGGAAAAAAATAGTTCTTAAAGTGATTCCAACGTTTTCGTTTCTCAGTGCCTTTATCGTTATAGCTGTGTTGTGGACTCTGCTATTCTTTGATATTTAAAATGATTTTTAGAACTATATCTTCATCATTATCTTTATGGTTGTCATTCTTGGTGTGAACGAGCCTTTAGACAAATACATAAACAGCTACAAATACATTCACTCACTCACTCACTCACACAAACACACACATATGCTATCATAATTGTTAACACTGCTTGCAGTTTTTACTTTTTCTGCAAGAACTTTTACAAGATACACACACACTGACGTAACACACACTCCTGCTGTGTGCCAATGTCACCCTGGGTTTTTGTCACTGTTAGATGGACATGGAAGCGTGGCTAGAAAATGGAGTGTAATCACACTCTCTGTGGACACAGCAGGGGCAAAAGAAAGTGTGAGGAGACTCATACACATACAATCTCATGTTAGTATGCACCACCATACACCTTAGGGATGTGTGAAATGACATGGTTTCAATATAAACTACTAATCTGTGAGTTCTCCAAATGACTAGTTAAGAATAGTCATCCCAAGGAAGCTTTGTATAACAAGACTGGTTTTGGGTTGTGTCCACCTGACACTCTTAAAGGAGAAGTTCCTTGAACAAAAATTTACAGATAATGTACTCTTGTCATCCAAGATGTTCATGTCTTTCTTTCTTCAGTCGATAAGAAATTATGTTTCTTGAGGAAAACATTTCAGGAATGTTCTCCGTATAGTGGACTTCAATGGTGAACTTCCAAAATGCAGTTTAAATGCAGCTTCAAATGACTCGAAACGATCCCAGCCAAGGAAAAAGGGTCTTACTAGTGAAACAATCGATCATTTTCTAAACAAATGTACAATTTATATACTTTTTAACCTCAAATGCTCGTCTTGTCTCGTCTCTCCGATGCGCATGTGTAGTCTGTGTAATCCGGGTCAATACAATTTTCATATTCAACATAATCAAAATCATCCTACATTGCAGTTTTACTTTTTTTTGTAAAGGGCATTTCATCTTCTTTGCATGTTCACTTTGTAAACACTGGGTCGGTACTTCTGCAGCGATGTAGGATGATTTTAAAGTTGGGGAAGAAAACGAGATGGGAATTTTTCTACATACCCTAACTGTATTGTCCATATTGAACAGGGAAAAAACAGTTCACGCAGACTTAGACGGGACGAGCGTTTGAGGTTAAAAAGCCGAAACGTTTGTGTCTTTGTCCTCTGGTGATGAATTAATAAAACGAAAAGAAAAGTTTGCTTCATGTGAGTGCGAATCAGAGTTTTGTAAAAAAGGTTAAAAAGTGTCAATTTGTTTTGAAAATGACCGATCATTTTGCTAGATAAGACCCTTCTTCCTCGGCTGGGTTCGTTTAGAGCCATTTGAAGCTGCATTTAAACTACATTTTGGATGTTCGAACTAGGGGGCACCATTACAGTCCACTACGTGGAGAAGAATTTAGAAATGTTTTCTTTAAGAAACAGAATTTCTTATCAACTGAAGAAAGAAAGACATGAACATCTTGGATGACAAGGGGGTGAATAAATTATCTGTAAATGGTCTGGAAGTGAACTTCTTTAATGGCTTATAACATTTTTTAAATACACATACATCTGACAAAAATGAATAGATTATACATAATGGTAAATTAAAGGGATGGTTCACTCAAACATGAATATTCTGTCATTAATTACTCGTTCCAAACCTGATCTTTGTTTATTTTTAAAACACAAATGAAGATATTTTCAATGAAATCCAAGAGCTTTCTGACTTTGCATAGACAGTAATGCAACTACCACGTTTAAGGCCCAGAATTGTAGTAAGGACATTGTTAAAATAGTCCATGTGACTTCAGTGGTTCAACTGTATGTTATAAAGCTATGAGAATACTTTTTTGCACAAAGAAAACAAAAGCAACAACTTTATTCAACAATTTCTTCTCTTCCGTGTCATATGTTAATGACAGAATTTTCATTTTTGGGTGAACTATCCCTTTAAATGTTAAAAGTAAGTTAAAGTCAACGTTTGTATTGATATTGATGGTGCTTTTATAAAATATTGTCTTGGCAGCATCACCTTCTCTCACCTTCAAAGTCCACATCAGTTCACTTGCCAAAACTGCATTTTTTCCTTCACCACCATATTGTCTCCACCCTATTCTTAGCTTGAAAGTTGAGCCTATGCCTTCATAACTTTGCTTTTTTCAGCTTTGTCAGTTCATTTGACTTGTTTTTAGATTCATTCAGACCCCCATCCATTATACACTCACACAAATATCAAATATCATTTTGTTGGGTCAGCTGACCATTGACCAACTTAACAAAATCCTGGCTTACCATATCTCTAAATGAAGAGGAAGAATGCCATCGCTCAGGATGATTATGTTTGTCTTTTGAGGACAATCTCCATTTGGGATGTTCGAAAGCTGGTTTGGAACCATCTGTTCTCCTGAGGTTATTTATTCGGTTTGTTTGTGTGTTTGCGAGTGTGTGACTGTAACATGACTCTGAGTAGATCTTATTGCACTTCAGGCTCTTTATGAGAACAGTTTGTCTCCTTGTATCCTGGAGTTCCTCTGTGGTGGAACATGGTGTGTATCTACAGTACAGCACTTTTCTATCCTGCTTTGTGCCGTTAGGAAGTGATTATTATGTGAGCTGTACCAAAATGCATTTTTTTTTTGAGAGGCTCTCTGTCTGTTCCGTAAAATTGACTTAGCCGAAAGTCCTCACTATTCTTTTCAGCTTCCCTCCATCATCCCTTGTTTTTTTTTTTTTTTGGTGTCCTCTTTGAAGTTCCTGGTCCTGAGGCGACACGGGGGCGCTCCGTTATTTAATGTGTCTGCTTTCACGTGGTGTCTCTGAAGGAGCCGAGAAGGAAAGTCCGCGCTAATTTTTCTTTCCCTGGAGAAGCCGAACAGTCGAAATAGTCGTGCTTGGATGGTAAGAGGTGACCGCAAGTTTAATACCGCCCCGCCGCTGTCACAGGGGGACGGTAGCTGAAAGGGGATTCGCAACGGGAGCCGCTGATTACATAAAAATATTAACGCAGAGCTAATACAATTAAACGGCCGAGCTTTAAAGCCCCACCAGCAGATGTTTGTGCTATTTTTGCTTTGGTTTGCTGCCATAATGAGTGAAAAGGAAGAATGCTTTACGATCAGATGAAAAAAAGAGGAGAAAACGGCAAAGTTGTGAAGAAAAAGAGCTCGTGTTTGCTCTTGGTGTGTGTGTTTATCCCCTGAAGCGCACTTTACCACAGCAAAATTGAATTGAATGACAACAAAGCCTTTAAAGGGTCCCTTGAAATGAAACGGCTTCTCTGGCATCTACACTCCTCAGTGCTGGCGGCGTTCGCGCTGGTCTAGGTTTACCCGCCGGCCGCTCTCGCCTCTCGCCCACGCCTCCTCTGCGGATCAGAGATCGTTCTGGCTCCTTAACAAGCGGAGGAGAGGAGAGTCCCGGCGATGAGTAGAAGAAAACTGCTGCTGCAGCTGACAGTTTCTTCCAGCAGCCTGCCAGTGTTTTCTTAGCAGGGCTCAACAGTAATGATTAACCACTGGTCTGGGGTCAGTTTGAGAGAGCAGTGGGCCACTTGGCAAAACTGTCAACAGCCCTATCGGACCAAATCTCCAGTGTCACTACATCTTTATCAGTTATGTGTTTTTAAAACTGTTTGGTTTCTAGTTATGTATTGAACATTTATAGTTGCAACTAATGCTGATTTAGGGTGTGCTCACACTAGGTACAATTGCCTTGAAACAAGCCTGAGTATGATTTTATGAAATTATTTTGTAGTATTTAAAAAAATTTGAAGTTGACACCTTTAAAGGATTAGTTCACTCCAGAATTAAAATTTCCTGATGATTTACTCACCCCCATGTCATCCAAGATATTGTTGTCTTTCTTTCTTCAGTCGAACAGGAATTGAGGTTTTTAAAGGAAAACAATCCAGGATTTTTCTCCATATAGTGAACTTCAGTGGGTATCAATGGGTTGAAGGTCCAAATTGCAGTTTCAGTGCAGCATAAGGGTCTTGTCCAGTAAAACGATCAGTTATTTTCTAAAATATATATACTTTTTAACCACAAATGCTTATCTTGCACTAGCTCTCAACGGATTACATCGTCACGTTGGAAGTAGGCGTAGGCGGAAGTGAAAGTCAAGTGGCCTTGAAAACAAAACAACTTCCAAGTTGGAAGTGAAAATGAGTTTTTTTTATCCTACCTAGGGTCCTATGATTTCCACGATGCGGGAAATGTGGATAGAATCGCGAAATCCAGTCATAAAAACTGAATTTACAGTATAACACGGAATGTCATGAAATTTGTCAAGAGTTTGGACGAATTAATGAAGTTTGGACAAATTAATCAGTAGGTCATCACGTTATGGACTGGTATCTGTAAATATTAAGCAACAAGGCTATTTAAATATGAATCGTTCATGTTGTGCGTGTCTCTGTGTGTGAGAATGGCGCAGACGTGTGATTTTATTTTCAACCCGTCAAAAATAAAAGTTTGGTTTAAATTGAAGAGATATGTGACCCTGGACCACAAAACCAGTCATAAGGGTCAATTTTTTCAAATTGAGATTTATATAGCATCTGCAGGCTGAATAAATAAAACTTCTACTGATGTATGGTTTGTTAGGATAAGACAGCATTTGACTGATATACAACTATTTAAAAATCTGGAATCTAAAGATGCAAAAAACAAAATCAAAATACTGAGAAAATCGCCTTTAATTCACCCAAATTAAGTTTTTAGCAATGCATATTACTAATTAAAAAAATAAGTCTTGATGTTTACGGTAGGACAGTTGTTTTTATGCATTCATATAATTAGACATGCTTAAACAGAATTTGGTAACAATAAAACAGAAGGTGAGAAAAAATCAAACATTTCATAGGGCCCCAAATGTAATTTTTATTAAACTTTTAATAAATTGATATTAAATTGTATATGTTTCATAATATTAATTAGACTTGCTTTTTGATTAATAAAATGTAATAATAAAAAAAGA
>JAHKKF010537682.1:11109-22792 GCA_019740295.1 Labeo calbasu
GGAAAAATCTGGAATTTGGAAAAAATAAAACGGATTTCATAGGGCCCTACCTACCCTAGTCTTTTGAACCAGAGATGAAGAATTAACCATGCGTGACCTTTCCAGTGTGATTACGTAATATATTAAGTCGTGGACGCAGAACTATTGTAAGATGAGCATTTGTGTATAAAAAGTTTATAAATTTGTATTATTTTTTTGAAAACTGACGATCTTTTTTTCTAGATAAGACCCTTATTCTTCGGCTGGGATCGTGTAGAGTCCTGCATTTAACTGCAATTTGGACCTATAACCTGTTGATCCCCATTGAAGTTCACTATATGCAGAAAAATCCTGGAATGTTTTCCTCAAAAACCTTCATTTCTTTTCGACTGAAGAAAGAAAGACACTTACAGCTTGGATGACATGGGGGTGACTAAATTATCAGGAAATTTTAATTCAGGAGTGGACTAATCCATTAAATCATCTACACTCCTGTCTGTCATGTGACAAGGTCATTCAAAATGTCTGTGGCGCTGGAAGATTGATTCAGAACATTTTGAACCTGCATGTAAAAGGTTTATGAAAACTATAAATTCCTTTTATTCCCTTGCTCATACATTATTTGTGGTGAGCCCAGTGAAAATATTGGCAGTGCATACAGTGACTCAAATTCTGACTCAGCTGGGCAAGCAGAAGAAAATCCATTGTTGATCCCTGAGCAGTGAACGACACCGGATTACATTGTACTGGATTCATCCTGACAGTTCCACGGCGTATCTCTCCTGCTGCGTCTGGCGAGCTGCAGTCACGCAAACCCTATCAGCGGGAGGCGGAGAGAGGTGTGAGGTGACGCGGCAGCTACGTGCAGACAGATGTCAGTCTCTCTGCAGGCTCCAGGCATCAGAAGGACTGTTTCCGCCTGCGGTACGGCACCCAGGCTCAGGAAATGTACAGCCCTTGATCTGATGATTCAGTTTCAACTGATTGCACTCTTCCTCAAAGAGATTTGATCTCTCATTCGTTACCTTTACGTTAGTGCTAGCTAGAGAAATGATTCCTCATGCCTGAGTTGATAACTTGTGCTTTTTCTCCATTTAGTTCAGTCAGGGGTTGGTTTCGGAATGGCCTTCCATTTTCTCTGGAATGGAAAGAAAGAATCATTGACCATTTAGCAGCTGGGTTCACAGACACCTGTCGAGAGACTGTGAATTCCATCTTTACGTTGTGGAAATATGATATTGGTAATATCAAACGGCACCCAATCAGAGGAGAGCTTTAGACTGAGTGTTCGTGAATGTTTGAAGACTCACACATGGTACATGATTTTACTTAAATATTACAATTCTGTTGCCAGTTCAGTTGTTAACCCAAATAATTGTATTGAGTCTGAAACTTGTCTTTGAGCTGTTGGCTCAACCGATTCAGTCTGATTTGCAAAAGAATTGTTCAGACTGGTTTTGTGAATCATTTCAAATGAGTGATTACAAAAGTTGACTAAAAAGATCAATTCATTTATAAATTGAACATCACTGCTAAAAAAAAAATGGCAAAGAGTCTTCATGTGTTTATAAGGACTGAATTGGCAGCTCTATAAATGCACTAAATGTTGATTCTGACAGAGGTGATGGTCTAAGTCAGTCACTAGAACGACAGTGTAAATGGTGAGGTGCTTTTTAGGGCTCCTGAGAGCATTTGTGGATGAGTGAGTCTGGTCTCCAGTGGCAGCACTATAAAGCCTCTGTTAATGGCTGGGGCTTTTGTGAGAGTCTGCAGTGCTGCACTCCTACATTGTGTCATCCTGACAAAGACTGGGAATCAGACAGTCTCTCTACCTTCAATTCATGTGTGTGTGTGTTCCTGAATTTTTCCTGTAGTGGTTTTCATTTTTTTCTGAGTCTTTTTAAACTCTTAGTAAATATTTTCCTGGGTTTTGTTGCTTTGTGTTTCACACTATTCATGTTTTACCCTCACTATTCCTTAGTAAGTTTCAAGATTTTTACCCATACACTACCGTTCAAATGTTTGGGATTTAAAGGGATAGTTTACCTAAAAATGAAAATTCTGTCATTAATTACTCACCCTCATGTCGTTCTAGACCTTCATTCATCTTTGGAACACAAATTAAAGGGGTCATCAGATGCCCATTTTTCACAAGTTGATATGATTTTTTAGGGTCTTAATGAAACGTCTGTAACATGCTTTGGTTAAAATTTCTCAATGGCAGTGTAAATAACACCTTTTTTACCTTGCCAAAATCAACTCTGCAAAAATCATCCTGTTCTGGTTGTGGTTGCTTTAAATGTTAATGAGCTCTGCTCGCCCCGCCCCTCTCTTGTCTTTGTGGAGTGATGAGTCTGTTTACTTTAGCCGCATTCAGCCACGTTTAACCACTAAACGTACTAACTAGCACGTTATTAGGAAAGGCAATCGCAAAGATTCATAATAAACCCCTTATACTCACTTCTGCTGTAAGTGAAGCTGGGTCATGAATGATTCGCTCGAACATAGACGGATATATGTAGATTGGGAGGCGCATTCCATTCACAAACAAATGTAATCGACTGCATCTTTAGCGGCTCAGATTTGGGGAGTAAGTGACGACCACTATGTTCATTATTACATCCAGCCACACAACACCTCAATCGGAGATATTCTTATCTAACTTACATCCCTGCTCCGGCATCGAAACAATGGAGGTCGGACTGTTACAGCTGACAGGTAAAAGGTAAAACGCTCATGTCAATCAGCTATCGTGGGAGAGGCCAATGTCGGCGTGACGCCACATCTGAGACTGGCTCGATTTGAAAAAGGGGATATTTTTACAGATTAATTAAAAACCACTACATGGATTTTTATCATTATAGGGTAGATGTGTACATACACTGCCAACACACATTAATGTTCAAACAACATGTAAAAGTGAACTTTGCATCCGATGACCGCTTTAAGTTATTTTTGATGAAATCCGAGAACTATCTGACCCTGCGTAGACAGCAACGCAACTGACACGTTCAAGGCCCAGAAAGGTAGTAAGGACATCGTTAATATAGTCCATGTGACATTAGTGGTTTAACCTTAATTTTATAAAGCTACGAGAATGTTTTGTGCTTAAAGAAAACAAAAATGACTTTATTCAACAATTTCTTCTCTGTGTCAGTCTTCAATGTGCATTCACGAGAGTACCGCGACGCATCCGCTGTCCTTACTGTCTTTCTAGGCCTTGGACGTGTCAGTTATGTTGCTGTCTATGCAGGGTAAGAAAGCTCTCAGATTTCATCAAAAATATCTTATGTGTTCTGAAGATACATAAGGGTCTTACAGGTTTGGAATGACATGATAGTAATAAATGACAGAATTTTTACTTTCGGGTGAACTGTCCCTTTAAATTAATCAAAAGTGACCAAAATAATCTATTTCATCTATTTCATCATCTATCATGATTTCCTCAAAAATATCATTGTTTCAGCACTGACGAAATGTTTCTTGAGGATCATGTGACATTGAAATCTGGACAAATGATTGCAGAACTGTTCATATTTCTTGCTATTACAGGAATAAATCACATTTTAACGTAGTTTAAAATAAAAAATTGCTTATTTGAATGTGTTAGTGGTGTTGTGGTCTATACAGGGTCAGAAAGGTTTCGGATTTCATTCAAAATATCTTAATTTGTGAATCTTAATCTGAAGATGGACAAAGGTCTTACAGTTCTGGAACAACACAAGGGTGAGTAATTAATGACAGAATTGTCATTTTTGAAAGAGCTTAAAGTAATTCTGAGTCACTAACACTCTTTCTGCACAGGTTTCACTGTTGTACAGTAATGAAACCTGATGAAAATGTTTCCCCACAGTCATGTTTGCTCTGTGTAAACTACAGTCCTGGGGATGTTTCGGTGGAGGCCCAGAAGAGGTGACGATCAGGGATCATGAGAGGCTCCACGCTCATCCATCTCTCTCCCTGTCTCTCTTTGTAGAATCCCAGTGCCCTCTGTGCGCTTGCCAAGGTATCTCCACGGCTGCGGATCCTGGCAGTGTGGCACTGGAACTCTGCCATTTAACGGAATTAAAAGGGGATTTAGGGAGATGCTTGTGTGTTTGGGGGGGGATTGGTGGCCAGCAGAACTGGGAGGTATGGAGGCGGGGCTTTGCGGTCGCCGCACGGTGCACCAGAGTGTTACGTAACGTGTTTACTAACGCACTAGCCAGGAGGCGATTACTTCCCATAGTTCATCCTGACCTGGTCTGATTGATAGCGGCTCTCGATTGGTTCCCGAGCGTCTGATTGTTGCCGGGTTAATGAGACGGCCCTATCCGACCGGCTCCAGAGGACGCGGCCTTGTCAGAGCTGTTGGTCTTGTGTATGTGAGTTATCGGATGCCATATTGGGCTAAGCTTATTTGGATAATCAGAGAGGCCCTTTCCTCTCTCGCTCATTAGTTCACTCGCTTTCTCTCTTTGTCCCTTTCTCAGTAATTGTTGGCTGTGTTGTGCTGTGCTCTGCAGTGCGTTATGTAAATGCATAAACCCTCTGGTGCAATGGTTACACAGTGCCAGCTAGTGTATGACGGTATCTGCCGGGGCATCGACCGGGACGGGGCTTGGGATAGGGGGCTGGGGGTGGACTGTGCAGTAGTCATGGCAGCCCATCACTCTCAGTTGTACCCTGTGCTCCTTAGGTCACATGACCCCATCCGTGAATAACTCCTTCAACGACTTCAGCAGTGCCGCCCACTGAGAATGAGTTCTCACACCTGTTTTATGCAAAACAAGACGCACATGCATGCATGTAAAGCAGCGTATTATGCTTTATCATACCTAAAAATAGATTTTTTTCTGGTATCTTTTTTTCTCATAATTGATTTTAATTAAAATGAACAGTAATGCTATAAATTGCATAGTGGACTCATTAGCATTGGCGTGTTGCTAAATAAATTATGACTAACTTGCACATGGTATTTGAATTCCATGTATACAAATGATAAAAAAAATATTTTCGTATATTAATTTTGGTCACAAACTATTAACTATGACTTTTGCCTGTTAATTTATTATTCTTAACATCTTAACATATGAATAGAAAATATAGATGACTCTTTCCTAATTAAAACATTACTTGGTGGATCATTAATATGTTTTTAATATTTTTAAAATATTTAAAATATTATTGAAATATTTTAAAATATTTCAATAATGTTTAATAACTTGAATATTATTGTTGTCCTCATAATACATTTTCTGAATGGATTTAATAAATCTGTTTCATTAAAAGATTACTTTATGGATCATCTTTTGAAGATTTTTTTTCCTACTATTTAAGTGAATAAACAAACACAGTACAGTGTAAACATATTTTTGAACAATATTTTTTTGCTACTGTTTAAGTGAATAAAGGACATATATATTTTTTGCTCCTAGTTAAGTCTATAAAGGAAGTACAGTGTAAATAAATATTTTTAAACATTTTTGCAACTATTCAGGTCAATACAACACATAGAATGTAAATAAATATTTTTGAACATTTATTTGTTTTGCTGCTATTTAAGTCAGTAAAGGAAATACAGTGTAAATAAATATATATTTTTTAAATTTATTTATTGCTTCTATTTAAGCCATTAAAGGGCATACAGTGTAAATAAATATTTTTGAACGTTTATTTTTTGCTGCTGTTTAAGTCAGTAAAGGACATAAAATGTAAATAAATATTTTTGAAAAGTTATTTTTTGCTACTATTTAAGTCAATAAAGGGCATACATTGTAAAAAAAAAATATTTTCAACATTTTTTTTGCTGTATTAGTCAATAAAGGACATACAGTGTAAGTATATATTTTTGAATTTTTTTTCTACTATTTAATTCAATAAAGGACAATACAGTTTAAATACAGTGTACAACGTTACAGTGGTCAAAATGATGTTCAGGTGGGATAATGTGGGAATACTGATAGATGAGCTTGGACTTGATTTTACAAGCCAATTCTTCTGTCCTGTGTTGACATATTTCCTAGTCAAACAGGAAGTTTAGGTTAAAATATGAAAAGGCTTGTCTTCTTTAGTTGGTTATTGTATAGTTGTTGTTTTGCAGCAAACGTGACCTTTATTTGTGCTGAAATTGTTCAGCTTAATTCCTAATGTAATTAAATCGATCAGCAGGCAGTCATGAACATCCCTAGCTTACACAGAGCTGACCCTGATTAAGAAGAGCAGGAAAGATGTTTTTCCGTGACCCTGCGTTAACACCTGCCTCAGGTCTGTCACACTCGCTGTTCTTCCACATCAGAACATCCCTCTTCATGCCTCTGCCTCAGGAGAACAGGACACACTGCGGGGCCTCGGTCCGGCTCCGGCTGGACCATGTGGCCAGAGTGTGTGTTTTGCGTGTGAACGTGGGCGTGTATTAATGTAGTAGTGGGAATAGGACATTTGCTCAGCACGCCTCTGCCTCCAACCTGGCAGGAGAGCTCTGCAGTGCTGCTGTCTTTCCTCTCCCGCATCCCTCCCTCTATACCTTCCTCTCTCACTCACTTCTTCCTAGCTGAAAAAAGCAAAAGGGCAAGGGGATGAAACAAATAATGGTCCAAATTTGTTAAACGGTAGAGATTTTGAATCTACACTGTAGTTGATTTAATAGCACAGCAGTTGGCAAAAACTGATCGTGTAGACCAAACCGTAAGGCATAAAAACTTAAAACTTGGAGGGATGGTAGTACTCACACCGCCAACAAGGTGATCAAGGCTTGCCCCAATCAGCCTGACGGGGGCGCTACAGCGATCAAAAGTATAAACTCCTAAACCGTCAGTTGCAGGCTCAAGTGTCTTATGTCGTTGGAATCCTTGGCTCACCCCGGACAAAACTCAAAGCTGAAATTTTTGAGTTTTAAAAAGCTGAATTTTTGACTCACCGTAGCAAAGGGGCACCAAATCCTTCAAAAGGGACAAGGCCACTTTTGATAAAATGCTTTTAACTCCTGAATGGACTGAGATATCTTCGCCAAACTTAAAACACTTATGTAAGAGCTCAGTCTGAGGTCGCAGGACAAAAATCGTGGAGCTTGGCCACTTGCTATAAGAGGGGAAAAACATAAAAATTGCTATTATTGCGCAACCATTTGTCCTACAGTATCAACATGAAAATCGCTGTGCACTGTGTCTTGATCCGAAGTGCCACAAGAATGTACAAGAACATTTGCATATCTCAAAAACTTGGCCGCCATTGGCCAACAAAGTTTGAGCACCTGTTAACGGAGGTTAACGGAGGTTAATGGAGGCCGGTCGAAATGAAACTCGGTGGGCCTGTTTGACTCACGGCCCCAAAGGTCTGAGAGAAATTTGAAAGAAATCAGCCACTGGGGGGCGATATCGCATTTTTATTTATATTGCACAATGGCATAAAAACAGTTGTGTGTGTCATGGTTTTTCGCACATACACACAATATTTGTACCATACGATAGAATTTTTGCAAACTAGTCCTAGGTTTTTCACTCAATTTGGAAAAAAACACTGCAGTACAATTCTCTGGACTGTCTAGGTCAATGATTATTTGAAATTTGAAATTTACCCTTTGGGAAGCTATAACGGGGTCATTTAGAATAGCAGCCTGTCCAAATTTACCCGAAATCCTATAAAGCCTAAAGGAAAACTCAAAACTTCACAAAACCTGCTGAACACATGTGACAGGTGATTCTAAACAAATGCAAAGTTTTTGGGATCGGACCACAGCTGGTGCTATAACAGTCATAAACGTTAAAAAACATTATATTTCTATTGCAAGTTACCTGTATTTGCCAAAAATGCTTTTTTCAGTCATTGTTTTAGGTGGTTATAGACTTGCTAAACAATGACTTTTTCCATATTTGCTTAAATGCCTTAAAGCGATTGAACCCCAGTAATCACTGCCTGCAGCTATATTTATTATTATTATCAATATTTAAAACAGTTGAGTCCATTTTTTCAGGATTCTTTGATAAATAGAAAGATCCAAAGATCAGTATTTGTCTGAAATAATAAAAAAAAACTTGTAACATTATACACTATATCATTCAAAAGATTGGAGTCAGTATAATTTTTTTTTTTTTTTTATTGGGGTATGAAATGATAGAAATGAATACTTTTCATTTAGCAAGGATGCTTTAAATTGATAAAAAGCTTTCTATTCATCAGAGAAACCTGAAAACATTCTACTCAACTGTTTTCAACATAATCATAGTAATAAATGTTTTTTGAGCAGCAAATCAGAATATTATAATGATTTCTGAAGGATCATGTGACTGGAGTAATGATGCTTAAAATTCAGCTTTAAATTCACAGGAATAAATTACATGTTTAAATATATTCAAATAGAAAACAATTATTTAATAGTACAAATATTCCAAAACTTTACTATTTTTGCTGTACTTTGTATCAGTATAAATGCAGGCTTGGTGAGCAGAAGAGACTTCTTTCAAAATCTTACTGTTCAAATACTTTTGACCGGTAGTGTACATACATAAAAAAACGTGGTTTTACTTTTAAAGGGATAGTTCACCCAAAAATGACAATTCTGTCATTAATTACTCACCCTTCCAAACCTGTAAGAGCTTTGTTCGTCTTCAAAACACAAATTAAGATATTTTTGATGAAATCCAAGAACTTTCTGACCCTGCATAGACAGCAACACAGCTGACACGCTCAAGGCTCAGAAAGGTAGTAAAAACATCATTAAAATAGTCCACGTGACATCAGTGGTTTAGCCTTAATGTTATAAAACTACAAGAGTATAATAAGAACGACATAAAGGTGAGTAATTAATGACAGAATTTTAATTTCTGCGTGAACTGTCCTTTTAAAGTTGAAAGAATTGTGCAAAAATAATGTTTTTTGCCCTAGACAAACCAGCAGGTAGTATCACCCCAGCTCAGCTGCTGCCTTCTTGTTTGAAAAATGAAAGGAATGTTGTTGAATGTAAATTGTTATTTATTTTTCAGATAAGCTGGGCTAAGAGAGAACACAGAAGGTTCAGAAGTGAAGAGCAGGCAGCGGACAGAAAGTGGACATCGCAACGTGAGGACAGTGTCTTGGACCACAGCCACACTTCCTCCAACAAACGCTGCAGCAGTCACACAGCTGGTTTCTAACCAGGCCAGTCATTACGTTTGACCCCTCAGGTGTTGGGAGCCGTTTAGTCGCGACAGACAGACATTACTGAGAAACTTCCACCCCCCTTGAGAGAAAACATCACTTTTGTATTCACACCTGTTATCAAACCTCAGCAGATTCCTTCATTTTATTTTTGTTTTGTAATCACTGACCAAACCCTCTCTCATGGGAGTAACATAGAGACCAGCCCAGCACAGACACTCTCTGCTCTCTTTCTTTCTCTTTCGCATTCACACGCACTCACTCATCTGCACCGTGTTCAGGATGCCCTCCTCCTCCAGCGTGATTAGCTGGGGAAGGACGCGGCTCTTGTGGTGATTGGAGGGGGGAGCGGAGCGGAGCTGGACCCATGTCGTGGAAGCGGAACTACTTTGCTTCAGGCAGCAGCGGGCTGCAGGGGATGTTTACCCCACGCACCATGACCTCCATCGCTCCCAGCAAAGGCCTGAGCAATGAGCCGGGTCAGAACAGCTGCTTCCTAAACAGCGCGCTGCAGGTAGGACTGAATTTTGCTTTATATCGGTATTATGGTCATGTGATTTACTTTTACAGATGCTGTTCACACAGGATCAAATGTGAGAAAAAATTGGCTTTGAGGAGTATATTAAAATGCTGGCCTGTAGCTTTATTATAAATGGCAGCATAATATAAGCAGGGTTTCTGAAAACCTGGAAATATCAGGGAGTAAAATTTTTATTTCCAGGCCTTAAAATATTAAAGAAATTAAAATTTTTTATTAAAAAACCACTGAAGTGTCACTGAAATTTTTATAGTAAATATACATTTTTATGAAACTATACTATACTTTATTAGCTACATGTGTCTTTTTTTTCTAAAAGAAGTAATTAAAAAGTCATGCTCACCAAGGCTCTAATAATTAAATTAAAAATACAGTAATATTTTGAAATATTGTTACTATTTAAAATGACTGTTTTATATTTTGAATATATTTTAAAATTTAGCTTATTGATGATCCTTTTGAAATTGTTATAATATGCAGATTTGGTGCTTAAGAAACATTTTTTGCTATTAATATTTAATAGTTTTTTGGTTAAGAAATGTAATATACTGTTGCTACTACTACTTTTACATTGTTAATATTATTTATTAATATGTGTCATAGTACACTGCCATTCAAACGTTTGCAGTCAGTACGATTTTTTAAATGTTTTTAAAAGACGTTTTTTATGCTAATCAAAGCTGCATTTATTTGATCAAAAATACAGAAAAAAACAGTAATATTGTGAAATAATATTGTAATTTAAAATAACTGTTTTCTGTGTAAATATATTTTAAAATATAATTTATTCTTGTGATGCAATGTTGAATTTACTCCAGCATCATTACTGCAGTCTTCAGTGTTATACGAACCTTCAGAAATCATTCTAATATGCTGATTTATTATCAGTGTTGGAAACTGTTGTGCTAATTTTTTACTATTACTGTGATTACTTTTTTCAGAATTAATAAAAAGTTAACAGGAACAGCATTTATTCAAAATGGAGGTGTTTTGTAACAATATACGCTACCATTAAAAATTTTGGGGTCTGTAAATTTTTCTTTTCTTTTTTTGGAAGTAAATTAATATTTTTACTCAGGAAGGATGTGTTAAATAAATGCTGTTCTTTTTTTTTTTTTTATTAATCAAAGAAAAGTGAAAGACAAATTCTTTGGTTTTTCAGCATTTTTGCGTATTTGAACCCTTTCCAACAATGACTGTATAATTTTGAGATCCATCTTTTCACACTCAGGACCTTGGGATGATCCCTCTTATTTTGCTAAAATAATTAACATTTTGCAGATTCTGCAAGGTGTATGTAAACTTTTGACCTCAACTGTACATATCTTTAATTAAAATACTGCACAAGATGATTTCATGACTGGTAATGATTTCAGTTTTGATAGTTCTGGCCAAAAGTTCTTTCTTGAACCCTGTCAACAGCTCCGAACAAATGTGATCGCTCACAGAAAAGTTGTAGTGCAGTTGAAGCAGTATTTAGTATTCTGGGATGGCTGTAGAGTTCATTCAGAGTGTTATGGATTTCTCTCTGTTTCTCTCTCTTCCATTCTATCTTTTTCATGCTGCCGTATCTGATGTCACTGTTGGTCTCTGCCGGTCCCAGTTTAGCAGAGCTTTATCTGGGTCTTCCTTGTAGGCTGTCCTCACTTACACCAATCTGTCTGGCCAAACAGTCTGTCTGCTCATAAATTAAACATCCCTCTCTGTTACCTACCCAACATAGCCTTGGATGCTTCTCCAAAAGCCGTTTGACTTTAATACAGAATGTTGAAAACGACATATTTTCATAATGGACTAGTCAGTATATATTTTTTGTTCTCATATTAGACACAGATGCAATTTCTAAAGAGATTATATGTTAATAGTATTACCAGGGGGCAACATGTATATTAAAAATAACAGAGGACCGAAGACAGATCCTTGCGGAACTCCATACTTTACTGGAGTTAAAGGTGAAGTCCACTTTCAAAACAACAATTTACAAATAATTTACTCACCCCCTTGTCATCCAAGATGTTCATGTCTTTCTGTCTTCAGTCGTAAAGAAATTAT
>JAHKKF010537684.1:0-10509 GCA_019740295.1 Labeo calbasu
CTGAGTAGAATTTTTTCAGGTTTCTTTGATGAATAGAAAGTTCAGAAGAACAGCATTTATCTGAAATAGAAATCTTTTGTAACATTATAAATATCTTTGTTATCACTTTTGATCAATTTAAAGTATCCTTGCTAAATAAAAGTAATAATTTCTATCCTTATGTCAGACTCCTCTCAGCCAATCAGATTTGAGGATCAGAAAGAACTGTATAAATGTGTAACATGCATGCTAATAAGCAACTGGTCAATAGCAAGAAATAGGTCCTTAAAATAAAGTGTTAACTAGGCAACTATCAATCAGAAAGTATCAAAAATACCGTGGTCATTTCATGGTGTCATTTAAAATACTTTGGCTGTATCATCAAAATACCAGAGTACATAAATATGGTAACCATTTAGTAACATCAAAGTGCTATCTTTAATCTTTTGATTTCTGTCCCATGATACCTCCACCATACTTCTTGCAAAGACATTAGTGGTATTACAAAATATTGAGACCCTAACAGTTGCATGCAGAATTATAATGCCTTTAAATGTTACTGTTCCTCATGAGACTGGGACAGGGAATGGGGTCAGCGCAGCAGCTGTAATTAGAGTCTGATCTTAAGTCAAGTCTGAGCCCTGCAGGGAATTTCAGTTACGGCTCACAGTGGCTGAAGGTATTAGCAGGATGCTACATTGATTGAAGAGCTCATGCAAAGCCTGACATGATATTTAAGCTCCGTCCATGTCTGTGTTTTCTCCCTGTACCCCTATGCAATTTATTCTGCCCTTACTTTTGTATGGCACAGCCTGATTGTGGTCCTGTCACTCTGAATGACAGGGACTTGTCACTAAAGCCTTGTCCTTATCTGAACCACTATTGACCTATAATAGGCAGTAGCACAGCCAGCAGTAAGGTCTCTATCCGCTGAGAGCTATTCACTTTATCTTGAATATAACTTCACTGGACAGTATTTGATCAAATGCAGTTTCAGTTTAGTTTGAACTTTTCTTTGAGGACTTTTCTTTCTCACATTTTGGCCATTTTATTAATAGAGACTGAAAGCAGAAACACTACTAGTTTTTCAGAACAAAATTTTTTAGTAGCATGCTATTACATAGCTTGTTCGCTGTGAAAACAGTGAAGCTTTTCCAGTTACATGCTGCATTTTCTAAGCAGCAGTAATGCTGTAGCATTATCACTATTCACATTTCATTACTGTTTCTGAATGCATTTTCCTAGCCCATTTATTAGTGAATCAGTTTGTTTGAATGTTTCATATAAAATAACAGGTTGAAAACGATTTACTGATTCATCCATCAAATCCCAGCACGATGTTATTGGTTCATCATGACAGCATATGTGTGCCTCTTGTACACCCTAATTTATGTAAATTAGCAAATAAAGTTGATGCAACTTTGTGAGGTTTAATCCGTCACTATGCTATATTATTACCAAATCTTGAATTAATTTTTTTTGTATTCTTTCAGTTAGTACTTTTTAGTCATTAGTCATGGAGCTCATTGATTTGAGCTTATGCTCCTCAATTTTTTGAGTGAAAAAAAGCATTATAATTGCATAAGCTAAAGTCAGTGAGACCTACGACCAACCAGTGCTAACTTAAAGAAAACAAGATGATAAAAAGATTGAACCCAATCATATATCCCAATAATAATATGGCAAATATTATAATAGTATTGCAAAATGGCGGATTTAGTAAGCAATTTGTTATAGCCCGGTCATTTTTCACCAGGAACACTGCAAGAGTAACAAGGTTGTGTAAAAAAAACAAAAAAAAGTTCTTATACCCTGTGTGAGCAAAGTCAGTATGTTCTATTCCAGAATGACAACACAAACTAGCATTTTTTGGAAGAAGGAAATCTTCTCTGGGTCAAAATGACCACAACACAACATGAGGATATATTTAAAATGACATTTAAGTATCTTAAATTTTGTAGATTTTGTCTACTTTTTAAAAAAGAAAATATGTTGAAAAATGGATGTCCTGATAGACATTTTCAACCTGAAAACACTACACTACGCAATGTGTAATTCCAAACACAGGTAAAACACCTGTTAAAAATCAATATGCAAAATTCCTCTATATTAAAGTGAACCCCTGGTATTAAGACTTGTATGGCGTAATATTTCGTAAATGATGACTCTTGCTGAAATATGCAGTAGAATGACTTACAGGTCATTCTATAATTGTGGGTATATCTCATGTCCATGAAGTATATTTTTTATAGATTTTCATCAGTATAAATCCCGACGCTTAATATACTAGTACTACATGTTGAAGAAGCCATATCTTTTGTTCAAAAATGATGTTCATATCATATGAACCCTGGTATTCAGCTGTCCGATTTTGTAAAGTTGCTCATTCTACTCTGTATTTAAGCATTAAAAAAAATTACCTCAAATATAAATTAATTTCATAGTTTTGCCTTCAGTAAATTAGGTTATCAAGACATTTGGGTGAGCGCTTAAAAAATAATGTGTTTATTAATGTGTTTATTTAATAAAGTAAAGTGTTTATTGTGATATAACTTGTTTTATATGTGTCCGAAAAACCATTGTCAACTAAGTTACCCACTAGAAAACCACCCCTCAAAGGAATGGTTTGTCCCATTCTCACATAATTTGTATACAGTACACAGTATGATGATATTCCTCTAGAAGCACATGGATGAAACACTAGAAGTTATGTTCTCTCTCTTTCCCCTAATATTGGTTAAACTAGCAAACCTGTGTCAAGAGTGGATTAATTGACTGTCAACAGTGTTACACAAGTATTGTTGCTGTAGATTTTAACAGGACAATTTAACTAAAACTTATGTTTTGTTTCTGAAAATATATTTCTAAACATACTATATGCTCAGTAGTTCTAGGCTTCCATATTGAGCATAGGCCCAAAACACTAAAAATGTCAAGTTATCTGTCAACTGTGTTACCCAGTAAAGATAACATGGTGCACATAGTCCTACAGATCACCCTTATCTATTTATATAGCACTTTATACAAAATAGATTGTTTCACAGCAGCTATGTAAGGTCATGTTTGGGTTTTTGGGAAACAGGAAAACTGTTTTCTTCACACTGACAAATTCTAAATGTACCTCTAATTATAGAATGACCCTTACGTTATTTTTATCCACTTCATTTTATACATATTTTGGACTATGGGGGAAGCCATTATTTCAATGACGCATTGCTATTTTTACCACAACACAACTCAGAAAATAAAATACTGATACAATGCCACATTGTGTGCCTTGTGGTTGTAATTTTCAGTCAAAGGGCTACAAAAGAAGTGATGTAAGTATTCACTGCTTTCCTTGCGATAAGAAGAGGAGAAAAGAATAGGAAGATGCCTGTGAACAAATAAAACTTATAAAAATAAACATAATAAACATAAAGAACCTAAAGACCCACGTTTTTGTTCTCCCCACTTTAGCCCTGATGCCTTTGAGGCTTTTAGTAGACCACGGCTATTGAAAGACCTTACAAATGGCAGACAAGAAACGCTAGATGCCATCCTGACAGGATGTATAGGTGCCTTTTCCATCCATGACACCACAGGAGTTTCTCAGCATAGATTTCACTCGATTTCACGTGTTTAGAGTCTTTGTGGGGAAAAATCAATGGTACAGCATTTGGTTTAAACCTATGCTTACATCCATCGCCACCTGCAAGCTCTTTCTGTAGCTGTGGTCATCGTATCAGTATTTTATTTTCCGAGTAGCATATTCTGAGTTGTGTTGCGGTAAAAATAGCAACAGGTAGCGTCAGTAGCTCACTGAGTGAAACCATTTCACATCATAATGGCGCCCCCCACAGTCCAAAATATGTATAAAACTTTGTGGATTTTTTAAAATAACATAAGTCTTGCATAGGTTTTCTACTACATGAAAGATTGTTTCAAAAAAGGTCTACACCAGATTTTATTCATTGTATGAGTGTCTTGTTTAGGAGGTGACGTGAAATGGTCAGAAAAGTGCAAATGCCATGCTCTGACCACAAACTGGTGGTGCTAACCGCTAGGCCATGGTTACGACACCCTGTCCTATTTTAACCCCTGACAGATTGTGAAAAAAGTGGCATGAAACGGACAGCTTCTTCCACCAACAGAGACGTTAGTCTTAGCACTATTCTTTTCTGCTGTCCACCCACTGCACAGCTTTCAGCTGTTCTCATGCAATTACAAGCCTGAAGTGAGTGATTATACAGCAGGCTGCGTGGACTCTGATTAGAGCTCTCGCCGAGCCGTCTGCATCTGAAAATAAAGACAAATACCAGCTTCAACGTTCATAGCATTCTGCTCGCTGAGCAGCACATACTGTACACAAGAGCATGGAAAAGGCTCAGACCGCACTGCCACTCATGCACATGCTTATCACTTCATTAGGTTTACCACACTTAATGTGTACATTAAGCACAATGCAAACATCAGTCACGCTGATACAGATTAGCAAACACTAACATGGATTTGTTAGAAAACCTTCAGTATCTTAATAATTTGGTTATGATATTTGTACATTTTGCCCATGTAAAATGTGTTGCTATTATACTAGGGTGTTGTGTTTGGTAGCTTTCCCGTTACTAGTGTGTTCTGGTTTATTTTTAGTGTGTTGCTGTGTTTGCTATGCCTAAATTCTAGGTGCTATAATATTTGAAAGTTCTGTTGATTTTATCTCAGTTTCACCACTGATTATGTGCCTTGAGAGATCCACTTGGATGGAGGTGTCTGCATAGAGCGCATTAGTGATTCAGGAGTGTTTGTCCCATTCATTTTCTCCATAGGCAATTAAAAAAACATCCTGAATAAAGAGTTCTTGGAGGAAACCCAACCAGCTCCAATGTCAGTCACAACAATACATCAATTGTTTCTAAGCAAAAAACAATTTGAAAAGATAAAGGTACTTTTCTGTTAAATAAGGGAATGAACTACTCATCCCATTGTTAGTATTAATTTAAAAATTGATCATAAATACAGTAAAAACAGTAATATTGTAAAATAATGTTACAAAGCTTTCTTCTATTATAGTACAATTTAAAATGTCAATTATTCCTGTGAAGGAAAAGCTAAATTTTCAGCAGCCATCACTCTAGTCTTCAGTTTCACATGATCATTCAGAAATCATTCTAATATGCTTAATTTATTCATGTGATAATTTAATTCCAGTCTTAATTGTCATTTCTACATGAAGTAACTGAGTCTAAAGTAATTTTGAGACTCTTTTCAATCACACAGTTTTACAGGTAATGAGCTAGGGGTGGGCAATATGACCAAAATCTTATATCTTTTTTTTTCTTTCTCGGTGACAATATATATTACCATATAGTAGGGCTGGACGTTATGACCTAAAATCAAAATATCGATTCATTGAACGTTTTACCTCAATTTTGATTAATAAATGATTATTTTTATTTTATTTATTTATTTATTTTTGCCCTCATAGTTATAGATGTGAATATGACTCATGTGCTCTTCCTCTCAGCGATCTTGTCCTGTCACTCTATATGCGCAATTATTTATGCTAGGTTCTAATTGGTCATTCACATAGAACACGTCTTTGTGTCTAAAACCATGTTGGTTTGACTTTTGCTATGACTTTTGCCTCAGTAAACTACTAATATGCTGCTTATTAGTAGTTAATAAGGTAGTTGTTAAGTTAAGGTATTGGGTAGGTGTGAATTAGGGATGTAGAATATGGTCGTGCAGAATATGTGCTTTATAAGTACTAATAAACACTCAATATGTTATGAATAGGCATGCTAATATACAACTAGTTAATAGTGAGAATTGTTCCCTATACTAAAGTGTTACCGCCATGTTGCCGTCAGATACAAAAGTTGCAATGCCAACCGGCTTGTGTATACCAAAGCTCACAACACGTGCCCCGCCTCTGTGGTCTTCTGATTGGTGCACTGTTTTGGAACTGACATTGATGAGAGGCGCTAATTGGGTATCTACGTATATATATATATATATATATATATCTATGAACTGCGCTGCGTGTGAAAGTTTAAATTCTGTTAACCTGACACCGTGTCACGTGCGAGATGCTGCAAAAGACGTGACTGGCCGCAACGGTAATACATGTCTAATGCTAACTAGAAACGTGCAAGTGTGTTTTTAATCTAAAACTATTAACAGGATTAGAAAACCAAAAAAAACAACAAAAAAACAAAAAAAAAACAATAAGGGAAAATTATGTTGGTTAGATTCTGAATTTCCAGTTTCTATTACTTTTTGATTAATCGTCCAGCCCTACCATATAGTTATTTTTGGTTTAAATAAGGTCTTTATAACATCAAAATGTTTGATACCATGGAAAATTTACAATTCTGGTCACCAGTGTCAATATCACCAAAAAACAATACTAGCCTAAATTACAAAAAAAATTAACTCAAGTTCACTGAAGACAAGTAAACAGCATTTAAATAAGAATAAGAAACTTACTACAAGCAATAACAAATAAATGCTACATACATTGTATAAAGTAATCAAATGTGTAAAAACACTGCATATTCTTCACTGTGTAAACTATATATTTCTTCTTATTAAAGTTACAAAAGTGATCTAGTCAAGAGCAGTGGTAGATTTTCTGTCTTTTGTTCTTTGGTTCACATGAATGACAGACAGGAGAAATATTAGACTGCTGTAACTTTAAGAGCTGCCCAGATCCACTATACTGTTACATGTGTTTTCTTTCTCAGCTGTTTGCTTTCACTTAACACCTAAATTACTGTGTTTACGAGGATACTTGCAATGGCAAGCATTTTGACACATACAAGTGTGTGTATTTAAAGGAGAAGCTCACTTACAGAACAAAAATGTACAGATCACTTACTCACCCCCTTGTCATCCAAGATGTTCATGTCTTTCTTTCTTCAGTTGTAAAGAAATTATGTTTTTTGAGGCAAACATTTGAGGATTTCTCTCCATATAGTGGAATAATATAGTGCCGCAAGTTTGAACTTCCAAAATGTAGTTTAAATGCAGCTTCAAAAGGCTCTTAACAATCCCAGTTGCGGAATAAGGGTCTTGTCTAGAAAAACAATTGGTTATTTTGTAAAATAATGTACAATTTATGTACTTTTTTAGCCTCTTGTTCAGTTCTGCGTGTACTCTGTGAACTCCCATCTATTCTTCAAATTCAAAATTGTCCTACATCGTTGTTTTTTTGTAAAGGACGTTTGATATTTTTTGCACATTCACTTTGTAAACACTGGGTCGGCACTTCCGCAGCGATGTAGGATGATTTTGAAGACAAGACAAGTGTTTGAGGTTAAAAAGTATATAAATTGTCTTTTTTTTTTAGAGAATAGCTGATCGTTTTGCTAGATAAGATCTTTCTTTCTTGGCTGAGATCATTTAGAGCCCTTTGAAGCTGCATTTAAACTGCATTTTGGAAGTTCAAACTTGCAGGCACCATAGAGGTCCACTATATGGAGAACATTCCTGAATTTTTTTCCTTAAAGGGGTCATCGGATGCCCATTTTCCACAGGTTGATATGATTCTTTAGGGTCATAATGAAAAGTCTATAATATACTTTGGTTAAAAATTCTCTATGGTAGTGTAAAACAACACCCTTTTTTACCTTGCCAAAATCAGCTCTGCAAAAATGTATCTTTTCTGGTCGAGGTTGCTTTAAATGTTAATGAGCTTTGCTTGCCCCGCCCCTCTCTTCTCTCTGTGGAGTGACGAGCCTGTTTACTTTAGCCGCATTTAGCCATATTTAGCCGTTTTTAGCTGCTAAACTTGCTAACTAGCACGTTATTAGGAAAGGCAATCGCAAAGATTCACAAAAAAACCCTTATACTCACTTCTGCTGTAAGTGAAGCTGCATCACAAATGATTCACGCGAACATAGACGGATTTATGTAGACCGGGAGGTGCATTCCCTTCACAAACAACCGTAATCCACTGCATCTTCAGCAGCTCAGATTTGAAGAGTAAATGACGACCACTATGTTTATTATTACATCCAGCAACACAACACCTCAATTGCTCAATTGAAGATATTCTTGTCTAATTTACATCCCTGCTCCGGCATTAAAACAATGGAGGTTGGTATGTTACAGCTGATTTAAGGCGAGTCTAAGGTAAGATGCTCATGTCAATCAACTATCGCGGAAGCGGAAACAATACGTTTTTGTGACCACATAATACTTGCTGAACGTATCGTTTGTATCGTGTTAATTGTGTATACCGAACAATATATCACCCAGCTCTATAATGAGCGTTTGACTATTTGTCTGAAAGGATTCTTGTTTCAGAGTACTGAGAACTAAAATTAACTATGGACATGTGGACTATCACTTTTGAGCTCTGCTGTTGCTGCGATTCCCATTACTATGGTAACAGCAACTTCATGATTGGTGGATCTCTTTTCAGGATTATGTGTAACTCACCAGATATTCATTGCTTAAAAAAATGATATGAAATAGGTTTCCACACAGGCATATACCATCACTTAACAACCTCAGAGCTCATAGTACATTTATTTTCAAATATATACAGTATGTGCAATTGAAAATGAATGGGATTTTACATTCCAGAAGCCTGCTGTCGTGTTATGTAGTTTAACCTTTAATATCTGTGGGAATGCTAAACACTGGAAGTACAGAGAACAGCATTCGTCCTTCCAACCTCTCTGAGGGAATGATTGTATAACATGTGTAACACACACACACAGGAAGCTGACAGTGGTAGCCCACTGTCGATTTTCTCGCTTGAAATTACACGTTTGTGTGTGGCCAATTGGCCTTGTTCTGGAAGTGTGTGGGAGTATGAGAGCGCTCGAGGCCTTTTATCCACGCAGTCTTTGTGGATCGCTATGCTTTGTGCATCCATCTATTCCATGTTTTACATTCCCCATCTTGAAGAAGTACACTGCAAAAATAGATGAAAATATGAGGCTTATGTTTAAAACAAACACCATTAGTATCCATGTAATTTTGCTGGTTAATGCACAATTATGTACAGATGTTTAGATATTTCTATTGGAAATTTTTTGGATTTTTTTTGCTGTGAAGATGCCTGAATCTCTGGATGCTCAAATGATGTGACTTCCACAGATTATGTGCTGCATTCACAGTGTACTTCTTTCCTCTCCTTCTCCTTTTCCTTCTCGCTCTTTCCTCCCTCCTTATTTGCTCTCGGTTTCACACCCACACAAACACATTCACTGGCAGTGACTGTCGTCATTTCATCAATAACATTTCACAGGCTTATAACGCAGGAAATATCTTGAGATGTACTAAAGGCAGTTAAGTGTTTGTGAGCTACATTTCTGACCATGTCCTGACCATCTCCTTTAGACATTTTTGAAACACTTTTCAGATGGGCTTCTCACCGTACAGCAAATAAGCTATTTAATTATTCCATAATTGATCCCTGATCAACTTTAAATGTCTTTCTGGTGCCTTGTCATTAAATCCAGACAGAATGTGTGGCCAAAGGTTTCACCACATTCCCTCCCTCTTCACTCTCAGAAAAAAAAGATAAAGAACTGTCACTTGGACAGTACCTACTAATATGTGGCATTTAGGGTTAAATAAGGTACAAAAAGTACCTTTTAATTGTTGTACCATGGCACCACACCAGTGACCATTTTATACTTTTTTCAGAGAATATTGTGTGAAATTGTTATTATATTATATTATATTATATTATATTATATTATATTATATTATATTATATTATATTATATTATTGGCTAATTTGAGCATATTAATTAAAGCTGTCACTTTCAGTGTTTTTGTGAAAAATTGTGAAATGATTTCTGTAGTTTATATACTATTATATTATTTATTAATTTTAAATTATCTTTATTACAAGTTTTCCTTGTAATTTTAGTTTAGAAATTATATATAAATTATAAATTATATTATATTATAATATATTATATTTTATTGTATTATATTATATTATTATTATATTTATTATTAAATTATATATATTATATTATATTATATTATATTATATTATATTATATTATATTATATTATATTATATTATATTATATTATATTATTGGCTAATTTGAGCATAATAATAAAAGCTATTACTTTGAATGTTTTTGTGAAAAAAGTAATACTTTAGTCTCGCAAAATTCCATCCAGTCTATGTTATATTATATATTATATTATATTATATTGCCTAATTTGAGCATATTAATAAAAGCTATCAATTTCAGTGTTTTTGTGACAAAATATACTACTTTAATAATTAATCTTCGTTATTTAATCTTAATTAGTCTGTGCAAAAATTGTGAAATGATTTCATTAGAAAGATCAGCAAATGATGTTTATATACTATTATATTATTTATTCATTTTAAATGAACCTTATTATTATATTTTATATTTCCAGTTTTCCTTTTAAGTTTAGTTTAATCATCATTATAAACAATCATTATAAACAATCATCATTATATTATATTATATTATATTATATTATATTATATTATATTATATTATATTATATTATATTATATTATATTATATTATATTATATT
>JAHKKF010537684.1:10600-25063 GCA_019740295.1 Labeo calbasu
TATTATATTGGCTAATTTGGCTATCACTTTCAATGTTTTTGTGAAAAAATGTACTACTTTATTAATTAATCTTGCAGAATTCTTGCAAAAATTCTGTCAAATCTGCAAAACAATTGTGAAATCATTTCTTTAGAAAGATCAGCAAATTATGATTGTTTATATACTATTATATTATTTATTCATTTTGAATTTTATATTTCAGTTTTATTTTTAGTGTAATTTTATGTACTTTTGTCATTTTTATTTGTTTTAGTTTTTAAGATTTCTGTTCAGCTTTTATTTTATTTCAGTTTTAATTTTAGTAATGTTCCGTGTATTAACTTTACGTTGTTCATTTTATTTTATTTTATTTTATTTTATCTTATTTTATCTTATTTTATCTTATTTTATCTTATTTTATTTTACAGAAATAATTTTATTTTTAGTTACCAATAACGGCATTTGAAATATCAAAGGCCGTATTTGAAGTTACTGACTTCAAGGCCATATCTCAGATAACAGATATGAATATGATGGCACACTAATGGATCACTCTCTTTCACACACTATTTCTTGCTGGTTTTTGACCCGATATGTCAGTCAGCCCATGTTATGGACATTATTTTGTAAATTTTTCGCCTTAAACACTTCATGGCCAGATTGTAGAGTCAGATCATAGTGTGCACTTATGTTTTTCACAAGCTTTTCTGAGTTATTTTTTTATTTCATCTCACAGGCAATAATAAACAGCACTATCACCCCGAACATGACCTTCACGAAGACGTCTCACAAGTTTGGGCAGTGGGCAGACAGCCGTGCCAACACAGTGTATGGGCTGGGCTTCTCCTCTGAGCATCATCTGGCCAAGGTGGGTGGATTTATTTCTCTCTCCTTCTTTCTTTTCTCTCTTTCTCTCTCTTTCCGGTCTTGCTATCTCTCATTTTCTTCACTGTGTCTCTGGAGGTCTTGTTCTCCCTTTCTTTCGTTCTCTTCCACCCCCTGTGTTTCTGTGCTGGGGAACACCTACACACTGTGCCCTAATGAGGAGCTGTACAGTCATCGGTGCGTGGGAGGCTTCTTCTGTGCAGTGCTTTCCTCTCTTTCGCTCCTCTATCTTTCGCTCCTCTGCATTATGATGATGCACTGTCAGGAGCTGGGGGTAGAAAACCTCACCACCTCTTCTTGTCTTCCTCTTCTCCACTTCTTTTTCATTCTCTCTCACTCTCCTCCATCTCGCTTTCTTTCGCTTTTACATATGTTGTGTTTACTTTGTAAAAAGTGAATTATCACCATTATTTATTTATCATTTTGAAAATGGTGTGTTCTTTTACTAACCTTCATGTTGTTTCTGATCTTTGTCACTTCATTTTATGGAACACAAAATTTGATTTTTCTTCAAGAATATTCTGGTCACTCCTGGTGACAGGTACTGTCCAAAAATAAATAAAAATAAAATTATGCATTAAATAAAAAACACCATATCAGCATCATAAAATTGCACAGAACAAGTTATTTCTACTTAGTTTAACTTTTTAAAAAATTCTAACTTTATTAAGTCAGCTTAATTCAGTCATATTAAATAAGAGGGCAAATTTTGATTTGTAATTAAAAAAACAGTAAAGAATAAAAATTGCTTACAAAATAATTAAAATAATTAAAATAATTAAAGGCACCATAGCAGCATCATAAAAAAAAGCACTGAAAGTTATTTCTACTTGGTTTCATTTGTTTTTTAAATCTAATAAAATAATAATTATAACAATAATTATAAGTAACTTAATTAAGTCAGGTTAATTCAGTCATATTATTAATCAGTAAATATTCAGTCATATTATTATTATTATTATTAAAAAAGGTGCACAAAATTTGATGGAAATTTGATGGGTGCTGTCCAAAAAATAAATAAATAAATACATAAAATACATAAATAAAATAATACAATAAATTAATTAAGTCAGGTTAATTCAGTTATATTATATATTAAATAGGTGCACAAAATTAGATTTTTTTTCCCCACCAATATTCTGCCCACTCCTGGTGGTGACTGTTTAAAAAAATAAATAAATAAATAAATAAATAGTACTACTACTACTTCTACTACTACTACTACTAATAATAAGGTAAAATAAAACATAAAAGAAATATAACAATAATTGAAACACATTATAACAGCATCATAAAGCACTAAACAAGTTATTTCTACTTAGTTTAACTTAAAATAAAATTAATAAATAATAAAAATTTATTACAGAATATTCTGGCCACTCCTGTTGGCGGTGCTGTCCAAAAAAAAAACAACAAAAAAAAACAAAAAAAAAAATANATTTATATATATATATATATATATATATACTTCTAAATGTATATATATAAAATAAAACAACAATTATAATAATAATTATATATAACTTATATATGTCTTCATTAAGTCAGTTTAATTCAGTCATAAACAAGTGAACTGTTTCTATAATAACAAAGGCCTTAATTTTTGAGACACTATTACCTTATTTCAGTTAGTTGCCAAGGAAACTAAAAAAAAAAATTTAGTTTAGGATTTTCCATATAATATTGATATTTTATTGAAATTTAGCTTAATTTTAATTAATATAAAGTTTTTAGTTTTAGTTAAAAATAGCACAAATCTCAACTTACTAACTCCAGTGTCCAATAAGAGATCTGTATGAGTATGACGAAACAATAAGGGACCACACTCTTTCACACACTATTTCTTGCTGGCTGCTGACCAAATATGTCTATCAGTCCATGTTATGGGCCTTATTTGACCTGTTTTCTGTTTCTCAAAAAGCATTGCTGCAAACTTTCTCTCTCTGAGGTGTATTCACTCAAGATCTGATGTTTAAACATTATTAATGAAACACCGTAGCCCTGACCCAAAAGTCTACAGCAGTTTCTCCGCTGGATATTCAGAGGGAAATGCTGCAGTCCTTCTAGAGCTCTGGAAGCTTTAATGGGAGCAGTTTATATTGGGAACGGTGACCATCGCTCCTGTTTTAGCAGAGATACCGCATATCCACTCTAAAATAGTTCATCCATTTAAACACATAAACATGATATCCTTATTTCTGTTGTTACATACAATATTAAAAAAAGTCACCAGCATAAATTGCACTTTGTATGCGTCAGGCTTTATTTAGCAACCAGCGGAAAGATCTTGCCGGTTGATGTGATTCATCAGCTGGATCATTGAAACCAACACCAAACTAGCACTCACCAGCCACTAAAAATCCACTTAATGAGATGATTAAAACCTGTTTCTCTTCTCAGTTTGCAGATAAATTTGCAGAGTACAAGGAAGCAGCCAGGATGGCCAAGGAGAAGTCTCTAGAAAAGATGGAGCTGGCAAGTTCGCCCTCTCAGGTATATGGATGGACCTGTCATTCAAGAAAATATATACAGTAATCCTAATCCATAATTGTTTTTTGCTATCAGTATATTTTTCATTTAAGATTTATTCGTGTCAGTCTAACCAGTATAGAAGAATGACATCTGTAAAGTCTGTTCATAACATTTCCATCTCTGAGGGAAATTCCTGATTCTGACAAAAATTTAGTTTTTCTAAATCCCACCATTGTAATTAGCAGCTTAACGGTTGTATATGTAAAAGAAGATTATGTAGTGAGTATGTGAGGGTGCAACAAATAACCCACCGATTTATTGTTTTTCACAGGAATCTCCTGCCGACATTCATTCCCCCCTGACTCCACCCGTCACTGCGGACCTCTGCCGAATCAACGGCACGGGTGATGACGTCACTCTGTCTGACGTGTCACCGAATTCTATGCTCCAATCAGATCTTTCCCCGACCACGCCCACTCTTGCACACAGGTAACTGGGGCTTGATGTAGAATCTGTCACAATTATTTCTTTCATTTCTGCTCAAAACTTTCAAGTTTTTAAGCTGATATTAGAGATATCCATTCAAGGTATGAGTTGATGTCAGTCAACGTTTGATTTTTAATTGTGATTCTCACCCTCGGGCCATCCAAGATGTGAGTGAGTTTGTTTCTTCATCAGAACAGATTTGGAGAAATTTAGCATTACATCAGTGAGTGGGTGCTGTCAAAATGAGAGTCCAAACAGCTAAAAACATCAAAATTATCCACACGGCTCGAGTCCATAAATAAATGTCTTAAGAAGTGAAAAGCTGCGTAAATCCATAATTAAAGGAGACCTATTTGTACAATGTGGAAAATAAGTCTCAGGTGTCCCCAGAATATGTTTGTGAAGTTTCAGCTCAAAATACCCCATAGATCATTTATTATATTATCTAGAAAATGGCTATTTTAAGTGAAAGTAGAAATATGCTGTTTTTGTGCATGTCTCTTTAAATGCAAATGAGCTGTTGCTCCTCACCCCCTTTTCCAGAACGGCTTTACAGCTCCTACCTCAGATGCCCTTCCAAAAACATCTGTTTGGTTTTGATTATCATGTCTATCACACTGAAATAATGCGTTTTAAACTATATTAGTTTAAACTTCTGATATAGGGTTTTATGAGCGCACACATCCGTAGCACGCGAAAAGAAAGTGGCTGTCACACAACATGTGAGTACTAAACTAAGTTCTCTTTCAGGTCTTATTGTGCGTAAACGGTCAAATACACGCAAGTTTATGTTCAAAACACACAGGAGTTACAAAAACAGTCAGTTATGTCTATGAAGCTAAACAGCTGCGAAATAACTTGCATGTTTATTTTAGATCTGTGTGGCAGCAGTGTAATATACAGTAAATAAATCAATAAATCCACTGCTCTCTTGTCTCCTCTGAGGATGGGACTCTAAATAGTATTGTGTGCTCATCTGTGCAGCTAACAACAGAACAGTTAGCATGCTTTGCTTGAAGTTTTGTCATGGCGTTAGAACTGGTACACCGCTGTCGCTTGCGAAAATACAATGGTGGCACCGTGGGTGGAAACGTGCAGATTAAGGGGCGGTAATATTATAATAAGATCCCCTTTCTGCGTCACGGGGGGAATGAAATCTGAGCTTGTTTTTTCACATGTTTGCAGAGAAAGGCGAACTTACTGAGTTGTCGTTTTTCACATTTTCTGGATTAGTCGATACACTGGGGACCCAATCATAGCACTTAAACATGGAAAAAGTCTGATTTAATGACATACACTCTTAAAAATAAAGGTGCTTTAAAAGGTTCTTCACAGCAATGCCATAGAAGAACCATTTTTGGTTCCACAAAGAACCATTTAGTCAAAGGTTCTTTAAGGAACCATCTCTTTCTTACCTTTTTATAATCTGAAGAACCTTCTTTCACCACAAAGAACCTTTTGTGAAACAGAAATGTTCTTCAGAAGTTAAAGGTTCTTTATGGAACCATTTAAACAAAAAAGGTTCTTCTATGGCATCGTGAAGCACCTTTATTTTTATAAGTGTACCACCATTAAGGATTTTTTCACTTTAAACCGTCGCTTCTGGACAAAATATGAGTCTATAATCCATAATTACTCTTCCTCAAGCGAAACACTTCTTCCCTTGTTGTCTTCTCACATCAAAATCAACCAACAGTTTAGAGCTGTTTTGGACTGTTTTTGCTCACAAGCGGTGCTTGATCTGTGCTTATTTCTCTCCTGATTCAAGCGATATGACTTTTTCACCAGAGAAAGCAATATTAGGAAGAGAGAAATTCAGAGAGAGACGTTAAAAATGTCTTAATGGATTTTTTAGTGAACAGACATGCAACTTTCACAAGACGTTAATTGATGGACTGGAGTATTGTGATGTTTTTATCAGCTGTTTGGACTCTCATTCTGACGGCACCCATTCACTGCATAAGTTCCAAGTGATATAAAGCTAAATTTCTCCAAATCTGTTCCGATGAAGAAACAAATTCATCTACATCTTGGAGGGCCTTGGGGTGAATACATTTTCTGGAAATTGTCAGTTTTCCCAGAAAATTTGGCATTTCTTTAAATGTATAGCAAATTAGTTTAGCTCAAAATGAACATAAACTTTCACACTTTACATTATAATATTGTGAACCCTAAATTCACATTTTAAATGATTAGATTTAGACTTTAATGATTTAAAATATTTGAATTCTATGTTTTTGTTAATACCATCCCTAGTTGCGTCCCTAGTTTAATTAAAGATTTACGTAAAAGTAGTGTTAAAGTTAGCACCAATAGTTGCAAGTCCATTGCGCTTTTCTCGACCACTTTTAAATTATTTACAGTATGCGCATTCATACACTTGTTCACATGAGTATGTACTCAGCAGCTTTTTTAGCCTGACTGCAAAAGCAACATTTAGAGCCCATTTCATAGTCTCTAGATGCTTGAATTTTCATTAGCTGAGCAATTCTGTGCTGCAGGTTCAGAAATAGCATCCCACCATTCCTTACATAATCTCAGGTTAATGTTTCACTCTCACCTGCCACTTGAAAAATGCTAACCGATTATTGGACGTAAATGCACAGTAGACCAAACCGCATTCAACACCCACACTGCAGCTCTCTTTCACAGCTATATGTTTTGTCAGAATTTTAGAAGCATGCATCAATAACTATATGTTTTTTTCACTGCGATAATATGTCCACACAAGTCAGAATTATATAATACAGTGGCATGTTTTCAGCCCTGAGCAAATGTGACTTACGAAGATGGAGGCGGCGTCATCTGTTTCTGAGCCTTTGCAAAATGAGTCAGAAAACCCACTAAGTCAACACAACCTTTTTGCTTACAATGTGACCTTAAACAGGACTGTGTTTTGTCCACGTGAATTCATATTTTTGTGAACAAATTCATATGGTGTTTTCTGTGTGTGTTTTTTTTTTTCCAGACACGTGCTAAAAACTTGCCAAGTCTGCTCCTACTGATAGCACCATTTCACAGCTGTTTGACATGACTACAATGATTCTTATGCAACAATGACTGTAGATGCAACTTAATTCTATCTGGAAATCTGTTATTATTTTTAGACAGATATGCACACTTATGTCAGCAGAACTCTTGTGATGTTGTGTTTTATTAGTTTGTGTTTTGAAATCCTTTGTAGAGAAATAATTTTCTGATCTTTCCTGCAACTTTTTGGGAGAATCTTTGCATCCTTTGTGACTTTGTTTTATGGTCTTTTTGTATCAAGTTGTGTTTCTAAGGTTGATATTTGTAAATCTGAGAAAACGTTTTAATACATTTATTAAATGTCATTCCACTTCAATTTCTCAGTTTGCTGAAGTTTCCAATTTGAATTTTAACAATGAATTTACTGTAAAACTGGTTGAGTGTAAGTGATCTAAGGCTACATTCACACTGCAAGCAAATGTGACCCAAATCCAATTTTTTTTGCTCACATGTGACTCAGAAGATCTGTTTTTCTGATGATAGTGTGAACAGCACAAACCACATGCAATCTGATCTTTTCAATTCTAGTTTGTGCCACTTTCACATGTGGTACTAAATCAGATAAAGGTCAGATGTTTTGCAATGCGACCGCAGTCTGAACGGTCATATCGGAATTCACGTGACTTTCACGTCAATCTAGATTAAGATTTAAAGATTTTACATTCCCAACGTTATCAAGACAGGTAGCGAAAGGTAGTCAGTGGAAGTACAGTGATGTGTCAGAACTCATAAGTATTACAGTGACAACTCAATATACAAGCAAAATGAGGGCTCGTATCATAAAAGTTTCAAAACTCTCCTGTCACATCCATGTCTTTATTTTTCATACCGCCTGGGCATAATTTCGCCATCTTCCGCGGCGGATCACACGATAAATAAACGCATAATCGCTTACTTTATATCCTCCGTGTTTACTTCCGTACGACGGCGCGCTGCCCACGTGTTGCCAAGTCCAGAGTTTTCCCGCACGATTGGGCTACTTTTTCACTGTTGCCGCGGGTTGTTTTTTAACTTCGTGGGTTGAAGCGACCTCACTAACGGGAGATTTATCTCCAGAACACGAATGGGATAGATTTGGAGTAGTTTTGAGAAGCAATTCGGCGAATTTTGTTGTGAAAACCTGGCAACCCTGTTCGTATTTTTTTTTCTTTTCTGCAGACGCGGGTCAGCTCAGAACCATGATCTGTTCACACTGGAAATCTGATATTGGCCACATTTAAAACAACAGGGTGAACAGCTATACATTAAGGCTAACAGTGTGAACTTCAAACAAAGACTCCATTCACACTGCAGGCAAATATGCCCAGATCCGATTTTTTGTTCACATGTGACTAAGATCTGTTTTTGTCATGTTAATGTGAACAGCACAAACAACATGGAATCTGATCTTTTCAATTCCGATTTGCGCCACTTCCATATGTGCTACTAAATCTGAGACAGGTCACATGTTTTGCAATGTGACCACAGTCTGAACAGTTATAATTTACATCACTCATCATTCATCATAATTCTGTGGTAATCAGTGGACGTGTGATGTGTCAGAACTCATATACACTCTATATACAATATATCTATATGCACCTATTTATTTTTCATTTTGCCTGCACATAATTTTGCCGGCTTCTGCAGCAGATCACACAATAAATATCGCATAATCGCTTACAGAAAGTCCCACGTTTACGTCCGTATGACGGTGCAATGCGCAAGTGTTGCCAGGTACAGTGTTTTCCCATTGCCGTGGGTTGTTTTTCAACTACGTGGGTTGAAGCGACCTCACTAATGGGGTCACTAATGGGGTTCCCCCGGAGCGCAATTGGGCTAGTTTTGGAGTAGTTTTGAGAAGCAATTCGGTGGATTTTGTTGTGAAAACCTGGCAACCCTGTTTGTATTGGGTGTTTTTTTTTGCACATGCAAGTCAATTCAGAACCATGCTCTCTTCACACTGGAAATCTAATATTGGCCACATTTAAAACAACAATGTGAACAGGTATACAAAAAATTGAGCACTCGCAGTGTAAACGTAGCCTTGGTGAAGCAAAATTTCCTTTTAGTTTTGCTACTGATAATTACCACTGCGATATTATGTGAGACTTTCATTCCCTCAAAGATGACCTGACAAAGTTCCCCTTCAAAAATACTGTTCCTGTCAGTTGATGAATGTGTAAATGTGTTTATGGGTCATAGATTAGCCTGTAGAGTGTATTTGTTGTGCTTTGGCTTTTATTACGCAGTGAATGATTTGAAGGCATTTCTTCAAACAGTAATTCTCTCACCCACAGTCTTGCGCAGTACATTAAAGTGAGTGTTGAGGGCCGCTTGGGCAGTTGCCACAGTGTAGTGAATCACATTTACAGTGGGGCTTAATATGAGACGTACAGCAAAACGTGTGATACGCCAATCAATAGTCTTAAAACTTCATTAAGAGCTGCTCTTTAGGTGAACTAAAATGTATACATTTGACAGAGAGGCACCATGAGTCCGTTGAAATGATATGCATGTTAATTACTGGGCTGCTGGAGCTCTGAATAGAGGAACGATCAGATGGAGATTGTTTATTGATTCACATTCAGCAGGCCTGAAGGACAGTCACACTGACATTATGCTCTTCTTTGTTGTTATATAATGTGGACAGCCAAATGCTTCTGTGCACCTGCTAATACACAATGGCCCTTTAAAACAAGATGCTCAGATTAATATTTCATATGTAATGCAATGGCATGATATGTTTTAAAGTATAGCGTAAAAGTCAAAATACTTATTGTATATGAAATGAGAGGCTTGAAAGATTTGAATTCAAATTAAAATAATTTATTACATGTATAAATCACAAAAATACATCATAAATACAATTTAAAGATTGAGAATGAAATAAAACGGAAGGATACAAAAATATATATATATTTAAATCTTCAACTGCTTTAGACTAAATTATTATATATATATATATATATATATATAGTGAAGATAAGTCCAGAAAGTTGCACTCAGCAAATTCCCCTCAATATTAAAGTGAAAACTGTTAGATCTAAGGCTTATTTAATTTAAAAAAACTGAACAACCATTTAAACAGTCTATAATATACAACATATTTTGACTTACCAGACTGAAGTTCCTGTTTCTCTTAGCTTGAAGCTGAAAGACTTCACTCTCATCTTCTCTCCTCTCTTTCTCCTGCAGATGAGCATTTCTTCTCCTTGTGTGCGGCATTTTATAGCCATGTGTGTCTCCAGCCTGTTGTGTCACAGCTTCAGTAGGAGTCGGAGTGTGTGGGTTGAGGTGTTGTCTGTCAGAGCGGGGGTCGGGGGAGGAGGCGATCACGTCAGCCACAGCAGAGGTGGTGGCACTGGGGGAGATGAAAGGGAATTGGCGTCGCTCCGTAGCGTAGGCCGACAAAGCTGAGGACTCTTGTTGGTTCGCTACACGTGTTTGAGTGCTGGTTGCGTGGTTAAGCTGTGGTGGAGTGCGTGGCGGGAGGCAGTAGGATGTGTGATGAGATGTTAAGCAGGATGACAGCGGATGGGATTCCTCATTATGTGTTGGTTGGTTATGTGCTTGCTGGCCCTGTGACAGCATCGCGGTTTATTTTTTGTCAGTACATGAGGATCAGAGCACATTGTTAATTTATGCTTGATTTTGTTTGTCACCGCATGAAGAACACAGATGGACTGATGAGAGATGGTCATTGCGCAACCAAAGTATGAGCATCTTTCTTTTGTCTTTGAGACTTGAGTCTCTTTAGAATCATTAGGCGACATTTTGCTTTAGTCTATTTCAGCTTGTCACATTCCATCAGTCTTTTTAGTGTAATATTTATGCAAATTATATAGAACTTGGACTTTGTAATAACGCTTGTTAATTGATCTTGAACTGCGTCCAAAGCTTGGTAAAACACAGAAAGGTCAAATTAAAAACTCTTGTACCCAAATCCAACTTTAATTACAGTCACGGTTAAACTGCCGTTCCTCCTACGTCCACTTCAACACACAGTCCACAAAAGAGTTTTTAAACTGGGGTCCGAGGACCACCAGAGGGCCACAATTGGGTGCTTGGGGATGTATGGATCATTTGAGGGAAAAAAATACAAAACATTTTTAAGGCTGTTTTAATATACACTACTGTTCAAACAGTTGGGGTCGATAAGGTTTTAAAATGTTTATGAAAGAAGTTGATCAAAAATGATGGTAAAACTTCTTTCATATCGTTATTCCAGTTTTGAGTGTCACGTGATCCTTCACAAATCATTCTAATGTGCCGATTTGACGCTCAAGAAACATTTCTTATTATTTTTCAATGTTACAAGCCGTTTTTTCATCAGTTCTTTGTTTCTTTTAAAAAGAAGAATGTTTTAGTAATTTGTGCTGGCTTCAGTACTGTGACAATATAAAATTGTTCAGTTTTTAATACTTTTATGTTGAAAAAAACAGCATGTGCTGGTTAGCTGTTCTGAAGCATGGCAGTTGGTTTGAGCTGGTTTAAGCTGGTCCTTAGTTGGTCATGAGCTAGTTATAAGCTGGTTATGAGCTTTTCATGTGCTCATCCTAAACTGCTGCTCAGAGCCAGCCTATAACCATTTTAGGACCAGCTTAAACCAGCTCAAACCAGCTGCCATGCTTCAAAACATACCTAACCAGCATATGATTTTTCAACAAGGATACCATACTTAGTATTTTTACACACAGTATTTAAAGCGATAGTTCACCCAAATATGAAAATTCTGTCATTAATTACTCACCCTCATGTTGTTTTAAACCTATAAGACCTTTGTTCATCTTCAGAACACAAATTAAGATACTTTTGATGAAATCCAAGAGCTTTCTGACCCTGCATAGACAGCAACACAACTGACACATTCAAGGCCAAGAAAGTTAGTAAGGACATCGTTAATAGTCCATGCGATTGGATTTTATGAGGCTATGAGAATACTTTTTGTGTGCAAAGAAAACAAAAATAACAACTTTATTCAACAATTTCTTCTCTTCCGTGTCAGCCTTTGACACACATTCAGGAGAGTACTACAACGCATGCATGTACATTTCTCTGATTGAAAATCAGATCAGGGTCAGAAAGTTCTCATTTTTTATCAAAAATATCTTAATTTGTGTTTCAAAGATGAACAACATGAGGGGGAGTAATTAATGACAGAATTTTTGAGTGAACTATCCCTTTAAGCCTTTATACATGAAAATATGTATATTTCACTGTAAAAAACAATTTGTTGAGTCAACTTAAAACACTTTAAATTTTAAGTTCAGTCAACTCAAAAAAAAAGTTTGGTCAACTTGAAAGGTTAAGTTGGCAACTTATATATTTGGGTTGATTCAACTTAAAATTTTAAGGCAGCTGGGTAACAAGCCCAGCTTTGAATTTTAATAAACCAAATTTTTAGTTTAGTCAACTGAAATATCTAAGTTGTGACTTAACAACTTAACATTTCAAGTTGCCTAAACTTATGTGAGTTGACTGAACTTAAAATTTTAAGAGAGCAGGGTAACAAATTATTTTAAGTTGACTCAACAAATTGTGTTTTTTGTTTTTTTTTCAGTATAGCTTCCTCACAGAGGAATGTGGGGGTACTTTAAGGATAGTAAGTTTGAAAACCCCTGGTCTATAGTTTGAATCTTCAGTCTAAAATGGACATGGACAATCAAGGATATAAGTCATTCACGTTTGTTTTTAATGTCATTTTTTCTTTTTCTTTTACAGCCCGACTACCAACAAACACTGGGAAGCAGAGCTCGCGGCACTAAAGAGCAACAATGCCAAGCTCACAGCTGCTCTGCTAGAGTCCACGGCCAATGTCAAACAATGGAAACAGCAGCTAGCAGCTTATCAGGAGGAGGCTGAAAGGCTACACAAACGGGTGAGGAGGGGGAGGGTTGACCTTTACCGTTTGTAACTCCATATCAAGAACATACCATCCTGCGGTTCAATAGATCTAGTCTTGTCTTGAACTAAAACTGTCTATGACAGCGTTGATGGAGTGTTCACACTGACAGCAAATTAATTTAGTGTCTGCATTTTCATTGGTTGTTACTGTTGCTGCTCATTCACATAAAGTTCAACTCTGCTCAACTTTTTTCTTTTTTTCCATGGCCTCACAAAAAAGACTTTACCAACTGACTCTCAATCAATGTCCCTTATGTTTAGATCTTTGTAACTAAATTTGCAAAAAGCAACAACTGTTTTTATTTTTGTTCTGCAGGTTTCAGAATTGGAAAGTCAGAGTAGTCAAACCAATGTGATCAAATCCCAGAAAACGGAGCTGAACCAAACAATAGAGGAGCTGGAGTGCACATTAAAGGCAAAAGAAGAGGTACTGGCTGTTATTATGTATGTTTTATTAGCTTTGCAGGATTGTTCTTTGCTGTTTAAAACATCTTTCCTGTGTGTTCTTCATAGGAAATGGTGCGATTGAAAGAAGAAGTAGAAAATGCAAAGCAGCTTCAAACTCAGAAAGATGAACTCACCAAAAAGTTAGAGGTACGGACTGTCCTAAAAAATGTACATATATATAAAAGTCTGGGGTCAGTATGATTTTTGAATTAAATTATTATTTTTATTCAGTGAGAACCGAATTTTAAAATGAATCAAAAGACACTGATAATGTTAAAAAAGATTTCAAATTGCTGTTTTTTTTTTTTTTTTACTATCTATTCATTAAATAATCTTGAAAAAATGTATCACAGTTTCCACAAACCGTTTTTGTTATTGATAAGAAATGTTTCTTGAAAAGCAAATCAGCATATTAGAATAATTTCTGAAGGATCATGGGACACTGAAGACTGGAATAACGACAGCCGAAAATTCAGCTTTACTATCACAGGAATAAATTACATTTTAAAATATACACTGCTACTAGTCAAAAGCTTGAAAACAGATTTTTAATGTTTTTGAAGAATTCTCTTCTGCTCACCAAGCCTGCATTTATTTGATTCAAAGTACAGCAAAAACAGTAAAATTTTGAAATATTTTTACTATTTAAAATAACTGTTTTCTTTTTGAATATATATTAAAAAATGTAATTTATTATTTATTATTATTTATTTATTATTGTGATTTCAAAGCTAAATTTTCAGCATCGTCATTCCAGTTTTCAGTTTCACATGATCCTTCAAAAATCATTCAAATATGCTAATCTGCTGTTCATAAAACATTTATTATTATTATTATCAATATTTAAAACAGTTGAATAATTTTTTCAGGATTCTTTGATGAATAGAAAGATCCAAAGATCAGCATTTATCTGAAAGAAAAAGCTTTTGTAACATTGTAACAAACTTAAGTATAATTTTTATTTTATTTTATTTTTTTTTGAAGGGGAAAAGAAATTATAGAAATTAATACAGTTATTTCGCATGAATGCTTTAAATTGGTCAAAATTGATGACAAATACATTTATAATGTTACAAATTATATTTCATTTCTGTTCTTCTGAACTTTCTATTCATCAAAGAAACCTGAAAAAAATTCTATTCAGCTCATAATAACATAATAATAACAATAAATGTTTTTGATCAGAATATTAGAATGATTTCTGAAGAATCATGTGACTGGAGTAATGATGCTAAAAATTCAGCTTTGAAATCACAGGAATAAATTACATTTTAAAAT
>JAHKKF010537684.1:25113-59572 GCA_019740295.1 Labeo calbasu
AAATAAATGCAGGCTTGGTGAGCAGAAGAGACTCCTTTAAAAACATAAAAAATCTTACTGTTCAAAAACTTTTGACTGGTAGTGTATTACAATAGAAATCAGTTATTGTCAGTAAATTAATGCAGATTAATTTAAGATAAATGGCGTACGTGTTACAGGAGACAGATGTGCGGAATAAGGAGCTTGAGGAGCAGTTGGCTGATCTGGAGCAACGTCTGGAGTCAAGTCAAGTGGATCAGGAGAACCTCCGCAAGAACCTCAAAACCCTGCTGGAGATTCTGGACGGAAAGATCTTCGAGCTGACAGAGCTGAGAGACAACCTAGCTAAGCTCATAGAGGACAGCTAGACTCCTCCTCCTCTCGCCTCAAAACTTGACTGATTTTGATGCCACTTTCCTCCTTTACGAAATACACATCGTCCGATTCAGGCCGAGAGAGTCTGGTGTACTTTCGAGCACCGCCTCGACCGTCTGACTCTCTTTCACTCACTTACACGGAATGATTAACCTTTGGTTGCACTTGATTTTGTATTTTTGAGGTGGGTTCATTCTTTTCAGTGCCACTGCTACCTACCGAATTTTATTGTCGACAATACACCTGTACTTTTATCGATGTTTCCTTGAATTTCCCCCCTGAAATAGGCAGCCTGCAAAGAACATGGCTGCATGTAGGCTCCTACTTTTTAAAGGTGCTGGTTTCGTGTGCCTGGCTGTTGGCGTTCATGGACGTTTCTTATGCTGCTGAGGACACTACACTGACTGGATCTTCAGTCGTATTTTAAGACTGGATATTCAGAGCCATATGTCGTAGCCAAATGTTATTGGCTTGCCTCTTCCCCTTCATGGAAACTGCCTCAATGTTCAGTCAGTCAAAGTTTCAGGATACTCAACCGCTGACCTAAAAAGCTCTAGATATTTAGAGACGTAGATGTGGCATATGCTTTAGGCCTGTAATATACACTGAGCAATATTAGTGTGAGCGTCTGTATACCAGATTAGTGCGAGCCACCTCAATGCATCCGTCAGGTACTCAACAGTCGATGGACAGGATGAATTTTTGGTCTGTTGTAGGTAAACTCTGGATTTGTCCGATGACCAGTGTAATGCTTTTGGATCGTATTGGCCTTATAATAACCCGTATCTATACATTTTTCAGGATTTTCTTGAAGACGAGGATCTTCCTTTGTTTGTTGACTTACCAAATGCAATTATGTACTCGATTCCTTACGATTTTCAATAACAATATTATTGTAATATTTAAAAAGTCCATCCTGCTGATGGGTATTACGATACATAGATCACTGTCAGTATGATTGTATTTATATGTGGGAAAATTCTGTTTTAAATTTCCCAATGTTAATAAAGACTATTTAAAGATATCTCGCCACAATGTTCTTTAGAAACGAAGAGAGAGAATGACAGCGTGACTCATCGAGGTTTTATAACATTAAGACCCACAATCTGTGAGAGAAAAATCAATTTTCTCCTCACAGAGCCATTTGCATTAAGGACAGGGCTGTTATTTAAATTCATGGAAACTAGAACAAAATTTGGGCTCGGAGAGTAAGCTATACAATAAAAGATCCACAGTGGGTCTTCCTTTGTCACAGGATCCTTAAGAACATTCCTTTCTTTTCTCCAACGCCTGTATAAAGTACATTATAGCAATATCAGAGGAAAGGAGAGAAAGAAAAAAAAAAAAAACAATTCAGTGGCTTCATTTTTGTCCATAACAATATATATGTATCTTTTAACTGTTCGTGGTTTATTGCAGATTTTTAGTTTTTCAAAAATATTTTTTCATCATAAAAATCCCCTAAACGATTTTATTAACTGAAATGGCTGTTTTAAAAATTAGGCTTTCCCGATATATCAAGGTTTTTCAAAGCAATGGTCCTTGAAGGATAGCTTCACAAAAGCAGCTTTTTCACTGGCATTATCTTCTCTACGCTGTCCACAAACACGTTCGTGTGGTAGAGTAACGCAGCCGAGTGGTGCAAGTACCTTAAGTCTTCAGTTGGGTTATAGCGACACCTTGTGGTTAGAAGCAGTACTAGAACAGAATTCATGTCGTTTAGCTCTATGCTGGTGCCCCAAAGGCAGAGATGTTCTAATGATAATGGCTAACGAAAACAAGGAACATCATCCTGATCATGATGCCAGCTGTATGCAGGTGCATCAGGCACTTGTGAAATAAACAGATCAGAGCGGAAAATGAAAATTCGAGGTCAGTATGTACATATTTATTTAACCTTCACATAACATTTCTTCTCCAGCATAAACATCACCAATCACTCTCATCTGCTTTATGATTCTAAGCTTTCATCAGTAAGTCAGTTTGTTCAATAAGTCAAAATGTTCATTTTTGTAAAATATTTTTAATATTTCTAGCAAATATAAAAATTCATAGCTAAAATACATTATTTTGTGTTGGGGCTACACTAAAAATGTTTTAATTTTATTTATTTATTTTTATTTCAAACACATTTTTAAATGAACTAATCAGTGTTGTTAGTTGTATCAGCTTAATTTTACTGAGTAGATTCTACTATATTCAAGTCTATGTTTTTGAGTAAATGGAAAGATCTGTTTTCCTTGATGTTCCTCAATGTTGCACAAATATGATCACTTTTCACCACACTGGCATTAAAACAGCTATTTCTAATTGAGCAAACTAATATATGGGTCATTCTATAAATAGGGGTACATTTAGAATTTGACAACGTGAAGAAATTTTTTTTTTTTTTCCCAAAAACCCAAACATGACCTTACATAGCTGCTTTATAACAATCTATATTGTATAAAAGGCTATATAAATAAAGGTGATCTATAGGAATATATGCATAAAATACCATCTATGTTTGCTACTGTCCACCCTGTGACCTTTACTGGGTAACACAGTTGACATGTAACTTAGTTGACATTTGTAGTGTTTTGGGCCTATACTCAACATGGAAGCCTAGAACTACTGAACATATGGTATGTTTAGAAATATATTTTCATAAATAAAACATAAGTTTTAGCTAAATTGTCTTGTTAAAATCTGCAGCAATAATACTGGTGTAACACTTCAGTTAATCCACTCTTGACACAGCTTTGCTAGTTTAACCAATATTAGGGGAAAGAGACAGAACATAACTTCTAGTGTTTCATCCACATGCTTTTAGAGGAAATATCATCATACTGTGCAAATTATGCGAGAATGGGACAAACCATTTTTTTTTTTTTGAGGGGGGTTTTCTAGTGGGTAACTTAGCTGACAATGGTGTTTCAGACACAAATAAAACAATTTATATCACAATAAACACTTATTATTTTTGAAGCGCACACCCAAATGTCTTGATAACCTAATCTAACTGAAGACAAAACTATGAAATGAATTTATATTTGAGGTCATTTTCATGCTTAAATGCAGAGTAGAATGAGCAACTTTACAAAATCGGACTAGAATAACTGTGTACTAGAAAATGAAGCATTTCATTTATATTGATGAAAATATATTAAAAATATACTTCACGGACATGAGATTTACCCACAATTATAGAATGACCCATACACTAACCAGTAGTTTAAAATGTGATGTAGCCACCCACAATCTAATCATGAGCTCTACTCTTCAGCATCTTTTATACATGACACTTTTAAATGTCCAGCATAGCTAAAAACTAATTAAACACTCCCTGGTCTTTCACTTCACTGAGAAACATAATAACACTTAATTTTAACATTTAGTCTCTTCACCCAGCCACAAAGCATGCTGGGAACTAAAAAATTCTGTTAATGCAATGAAGCTGATGATTTATGTAGGACTAGTCCCAAAATTAAGTAAACTAAAATTGTACACATATTTAAGCATATTGATCTCACTGCAATTTGTACACTGACAAGATGGCTAATTTGTACAAATTCATACGATTTGTGAATAGTCGTATGGATTTCACAAGGTGGCAAATTTGTAGAAATTCATACGAAGGACCACACCTAACCTTAACCGTCACAAAAATCATTGTAGGAGTGAGGTCAAAAACTGTAGGAGTGAGGTCGCCTTGGACTTAACAAAAAATGTACAGCAGTTCAAACAGCAGTTTTAATTAAGTATATTATTATTTTTCACTTTACTGAAAAATCTTATTGTTGGGCCCAGCAGAAATTACAATGGCAAGAATTGTTTTGTATTGGATACGGATTCTTTCCTCTTCTAAACAGACTATTGGGATTGAAATGCATTACTTTCCAGTAGAGCTGTTGTAGGTATTGACTATATGTCTAAGCAGCTCAATCTGAGGACACTGATGAGCCTTTTGGCCCGTTCTAGTCTCTGTTCCCCTGCAGATCAAACTGCTCCAGTCTGCTTCATCTCAATCTAGACTTCTTTTAAAATGTTACAGCCAATGAAAGTAACAGTCGGTTTCTTAAAAACAAACCAGATACACAGAGTATTACAGTGAACAGTGGGCTGTCTTTGTGGAGTGGAAACTTCATTTCAAGTGCAATACATTTGGTAAAGTAAATATTAGTAGGTCATTTTAGACAAATTGAGCAATAAAATTAATAAAAAGGTTGGTATATGACATTTGATCATTTATTCGGTCAAGCATCTATAGGATGTACAAAGTATTTCACCATTTTCGAATTAATATAGATATTTCACTCACTGGCAAGTCAGTGCAGCATTTCCTAATTTTTATACACCGGGATTACATCCAACCATTTGACTGGAATAAGACAGACCTGAATGCTGCAGGGCAGATTAGGTAAGGATGAAACACAGTCAAGGTATTTGTCAGGCTTTTGCATGGTATTTCACCCTTAAACTTTAAGGGTGTCCAAAATCCAAAATATAGCAGTACACAGTAACGCAACAGTTTGTTTTGACTTTGATTTAGAACATTGTGTTTTTTCATTACCTTTCAGTACAGACTGTGTACACACAATCCAGCATCGCTCTATCATCGTCTTCACTCGTTTACAGTAACAGGCACAATATAGCCCTCTAGAGTTGACACATAAGTACTACAACACTTTTGTTAATTCATACTTTAACGTCCTTTTATGGAATCTTTTTACTACCCTGGCCTCGAAATATTCATACTGAAACTATTGCAGACTTGCAATCTTCATGTAATATTTGTATAATGGCTAATCTGCAGCCAGGCGTTGCCTGGGCTGATTTGTAATAACAATAATACATTTTTATTTGTTAAGATCACATTAAAACGGTCCTGAAAGCGTTTTATCATTTCTTAATAATTTATTTTCTACTTTCTTAAATATTTATAGTGTCCCTTGTAACATTTCAGTCAATTCCATCATACAAATATGAATTATAATGTTATTATTATTATATAAACTATTATTATTATGTCAGCAATGACTAACACAAACCATTTCAATATTTCTTTTGTGAAAATGACGTAGGTGGGTCTAAATCATTCATCAAAATAAGTTATGATGTACACTGCTGTTCAAAAGTTTGGGATCAATAAAATGTTTAATGTGTTTTTAATGGAGTCTCTCATGCTCATCAACACTGCATTTATTTGATCAAAAATACAGAAAAATTGTAATATTATATAATATTATTGCAATTTCTAATATTGGTTTCCTATTTTAATATACTTTAAAATATAATTTATTCCTGTAAAGCAAAGCTGAATTTGCAGCATCATTACTCCAGTCTTTGGTGTCACATGATCCTTCAGAAATCATTCTAATGTTGGAAACAGTTGTGCTGTTTACTATTTTTGTGACCTGTGATATTTTTCATTTGTGTTTTGAGTTACAATATAGACTACTATTCAAACGTTTGGGGTCAGTAATTTTTTTTTCTTTTTGTTTTTTAAAGACATTAATACATTAACATTAATTAATTTTATTCAGGAAGGATGTGTTAAATTGATAAAAACTGATGGTAAAGAGTTTTATTGTTAGAAAAGATTTCTATTTTGTAAATAGATAATAAATGCTGTACTTTATAACTTTTATCATTTGAATTTTTTTAATGTTATTTTAAATAGATAAATCCATGATGAGCATAAGTAACTTCTTTAAAAAAAAAAAAAAAAAAAACATCCCAAACTTTTGCATGGCAGTCTATAGACAACAACAACAAAAAAACATTTAAAATCTTACTGATCCCAAACCTCTGAATGGCAGTGTATGAACAACAACAACAACAACAACAACAAAAAAGTAGCCTAATATTTTTATTTGGTGTAATTTTCAAGCTGTAATTGTGTGAAATCATACAAAAAATGTGAAAATGTGAAGGCAATTTAATTGTGAATTAACAACACAGAAACAAATGCTAGTTATGAAACATTTAGCAACCCAAAGATGCTAAGCCTTTTAAAAAAGTGATAATAAAGATTTTTATTGTTAAAAAAGATTTCGGCCTCACTTTACATTAGGTGGCCTTAACTACTATTTAAATTAATCATTTGGTAATCATTTGGTACATTAATCATTTGGTACAACACACTTATTGTGTACATGCATGTCTTTACATTGTACTTATATTTTTAAAAATGTCTGTATGTAAATACATTTGTAATTAATTTCTGTAATTACATTTATAGTTACACTGTTGACCCTTCCCTTACACCTTAACCTACCCTTTAACCTACCCATACCACCAAACCTGTCCCTAACCTTACCCATATCCCACCTCAATAGCAGTGAAAGTGTTTTGCAATACAATATAACCACGATAAGTACATTGTACTTATTTCTTAATGTAAGTACATAGTAGTTCAGGCCACCTAATATAAAGTGTGACAAAGATTTATATTTTGAATAAATGCTGCTCTTCTTAACTTCTTTATTATTTAAAATTGTTTAATGATCTTTTAAATTGCCATATTTCACAAAATTAAATTTTCCTGTATTTTTGATCAAATAGATACAACTATGATGAGCATAAGAAACTTCTTTTAAAAAAACATTAAAAATCGTACTGATCCCAAACTTTTGAACGGCAGTGTCTGAACAAAACAAAGATAATATTTTTATTTGGTGTAATTTTCAAGCTGTAATTTTGTGAAATTATACAAAGATGTGAAGGCAATTTAATTGTGAATGAACAATACAGAAACAAATGTTTGTGAAACACTGAGCAACCCAAAGATGCTAAGCCTTTTTATTCCAAAAATGTTTAAAATATAATTTTCTCCTTTGGATGCTATTTAACCCAATAACTTGAGATGTGGTGCAAATGACACTGAGGTAGAAATGTTAATGGCAGAAAATGACAGAATTCACCGGTGACAAATATACAATGTTGAACGTTATGAACAAAAAAATAAACATGTATGTGAGTGTGACACGTACAGGGCCAAAACTATACTTGAAGAAACATCGCACCATTCCATAAAGTAGTGTCTCTTCCATGAACGGATTAGGTAAAGCGAATCAGATTCCCCAGACAAATTTAAACATCTTCAAAAAGAAAAAAGGGCAAGGCAGAGAAAACATGAGCTCCTAGTGAGCTGTCTACCTAGACTACATATTAGGCGTATAGGCGTATTCCGAGCCGTTGTAGCTTCCCCGAGGGGCTGGAGTAAAGGAGGCGGTGAGGAAACAATGGCAAAGTAGCTGAAGTGTGCTAGAACTGATATTGCTTTGAGACTAGCACCGAACTAGGATCCGTAATCTCTAAACGATGCCATATCGTATGCTTTTCCAAGTATTCAAGAGCACTGGTTGTGAAGCTGAATGTTTCTGCTCTGGCTCTTCCCTTCTGGCGCCTGTCGTGTAGCGTCAGAACAGAAGAGATTCGCTCAGCACATCAGGAAGTTCAACACTAATCAGCGAACAGCCCGTTAGTTCACCTTCGTTAAGGTAAGAGGATTACAAATACTTTATGTTTGCCTTTTCGGCTGCGTGTAGTTGTTCGTCCCAATTAATTTGTGTCGAAATCTAGCTTTTGACATCGTCGAAAGTCACGCTGAACAAAAGAGATCAGTTTCTCTAGATGTGGTGGGATGTAACAACTTACTACTAGAGCATTAAAAGAAACAGAACAAGAGAAGAGAGCATTGATCCAGAGGACTTTACTGCCTTGCTTAATCTCCGAAATATCTATAAAACGGCTTTTTGAACTTGTTCTTTTAAGGCAAACATCGGTAAACAGATTGTAACTGTGTTTGGAGACATGAGAAAAGAAAGTTCTTGGAAGTAACACGAGTTTAAGCCGGTAGACTCCTGAAGATCAGATTCAGGGTTAAGTCAACTAACATGATTTTTTGAACATGACACTTTGGCAATACCATGTTTTTGGACATGTATCCTAGAAACATCATGTTTTGAGGCTCAATAGATTTTATTATTTAATAGTAACATGAAAATAGCATTGTTTTGTTTGAACATTATATGCACCATGGTACTAGCAGTTGATACCATCACTGCATGGTACAATTACACAGTAAACATTTAAGTGAGAATCTGCCAATGAAAACCCCATAATGACAAAGCAGGAGCTGATTAGATTTATAACATGGGACGTTTTGACTGATTTTGAGGTTTTGTTTCATTGCTGAGCACCTTTGGACCTCTTTAGAAATATTTAATATTGATCTTGGAAGACATTCCACAGTTCCTGAGAATGAATTCAATGAATGCTTCTTGGCAGCTTTCAAACTGCTTTGGAGGCAGCATTACAGTTGAAACCATTAAAACTCCAATTAACCAGTGAAAGTCTGTGACCGTTTCTAGTAGGGCCTTTCTGGATCCATCTTCATTCAAAAGTAGAGAACCTCTTTATCCCTTTTCAGAACTGTGATAATTCACCAGCAGGAGAGGCTTTTGTGTCCTCATCTCACAGCAACAGGCTCTGACATTCTTCAGGCCCCTTAAGAATCCATGGCACTTTCCTTTTTGCTTTGCTACCTCCTTTTTTGGGGAAATCATGTGGTGTAATTAAATTAAGCGTGAGCTCAGTCTTTGTGTTTCTTAGAGATCTGAAACGTTCTGGCCATTCAGGTTAACAGCCCTATCAGTCTAGTTGAGAAGCTCACAAATAATCCAACAATCATTCTTGAGGACTGAAAAGAGATGTTTATTGGTAGCAACGAAAAAGCTCTAAACACAAGATGTACTCTATGTGTATATGCATATTTGTAGATTCACTGGGACATCAAGCTTTGAAATAGTGCTCTGGTTGCCTGGCTTCTCAGTTTTAAATGATAAAACAGTGCTTGATACCAAGACTAACCCTAACCTGACATAATAATCACCCATCCAATAAATGTATATATCACTTGCCCTTACAGCACTGTCATTGAAGGTTTTAAAAAAGGGTTAGTTTGCCCAAAAATGAAAATTCGGTCGTTAATTATTCAGCCTCATGTCATTCCAAAGTCGTAAGACCTTCGTTCATCTTCAGAACACAAATTAAGATATTTTTGATGTAATCCAAGAGCATATAACATTAAGGTTGAACCATTGATGTCACATGGACTATTTTAACAGTGATCTTACTACCTTTCTGGGCCTTGACCATGTCAGTTGTGTTGCTCTCAGATTTCATCAAAAATATCTTCATTTGTGTTTCAAAGATGAACAAAGGTCTTACGGGTTTGGAATGGCATGAGGGTGAGTAATTACTGACAGAAATTTCATTTTTGGGCGAACCATTCCTTTAAGAAAACCTTACCTGTCATCATGTATTCAGCCTCAGTTTACTTAAACTACAAGATTTGTAGTCTGAAATGTCATGCTTTCTTGTGTTTATTTTATGACGCTTTAGGAAGTAGAATTTGTTTTTTCAAGTTCTTCATTTTACCACCTTACATACCTGTAGAAACAGGCATTCGCTACTTACACAATCTTGTGGTATCACAGTAAGGACCTGTTATAACATAGACCTAGGTGAAAGTATTGTATTGCTTGCAGCACTATCCTCTGATGGGTGAAATGACTGAAACTTTCTGTTTTATGAATATCCTTGTCATGCTAATTTTAAATATTCCAGGTATTTCTTGCCTCTTCAATCCTGTACCCCTCAGTCATCATTTTTACTTAACCTAAACTGGCTTCTCTATAAAAAAATAACAATACTAACAGTCTGTGACCAAGACAGGTTTCTGCTTGACAGGTTTCTTCCATCAAGTAAAACATAATTTAGGCAAAACTATATTTTAAGGAGTTGACTCAACATTGACCTGTTTTTCTGACCAATAGCAGATGAGTAGAGTGTTCAGGAAACCATCACAATCTCATGGCAATTATGGTGACATCATTTGAATGTTTTCATACAATATGCACCTTTTTCTTCATCGTAAAAGCGGGCAAGGCCATTTGTAAATGTTATGGGTCTAGCTTCTGGCCTCATCCGCATCCAGCTATTTTTAGCTGTACAAAACAGCTCATTTGGCGCTTGATATTGCAAAATGGTGTGTCTTACCATATTATTTTAATGTGAGCACATTGGTTTGTAGTGCAAACAGTTTTACCGTTTACTGCATGTTGTTATTCTTCTCGTTATTTCCCTATAGCGCCCGATGAACCGGAAGTCTCCCACATAGGCTTACTTCTGCCTTAAAGAAAAAGGTGGATACTTAACCCAGCATTTTTTAGAGTGTGCCATGTTACTAAGATTTACAAAGAGGTTTATGAACTGGAAAAGCTCAGAATTAAATTGGATTGTTCTTGGTAAAGACGTCAGTGTTCTGATTCAGAGCTGTTGAGCAATCTAGATTTATGGCTTTGATTTGAACTTCCTCAAACAAATGCATCTCTTTTTTTCTTCATAGATTACTTCATTCGGTGTCAGTACATGGATACTCTCAGGACGTTCCTAGAGCTCAGGAGTTCTTCTGCGGTGCTATTTGAGGAGATCTGGTGCTGATTCAGCTGTGATGATAACCCCAATGGACCTTCACTGACGTGCCTTAGCTGCTGCTTGAAGAAACCGTTTCCTCTCAAGTACTGGCATAAAGGTTGCAGAATGTGTCACGTCATAGTCACATGCCGCTCTATGTTGTGGACCTTGATGAGCATTGTGGTGGCCTTTGCTGAGCTGGTGGCATTTATGAGCGCCGAATGGCTAGTGGGATATCCAGATGGTTCTGAGTTCAACATCACCGTCACAGCTTCACACCGCAATGACCAGCGCACCTTGGGTATCTATAACCGCTGCATCAAGGTGGCACAGCAGAAGGTGGTCCAGTGTGGGCCCTACGCCACAGACTTCATGGAAATAGCCAGTGGCTTCTGGCAAGCCACTGTTATATTTCTAGTCGTCGGAATCTTTCTCCTTTCCGTCGTGGGCATCCTTTCGGTTTTCAGCATGTGCTTCCAGAGTATCTTGAAGAAGAGCATATTCAATGTGTGTGGCCTGCTGCAGGGAATAGCAGGTAAGATGGGAAAGTCTACTGCAGCACTGCTTTCTCAGATTCTTGGTCTTTTGGGGTGGCGGTTGGTGGTCATCTTTAACTTTGAACCACTATCAACTAAACAGAGAAAATTAGGGAGTGTATTTAAGTGAGACACTGAAACTGCCCCTAGAATGCTCTAAGCTCACAGCTTCAAGGCTTTGACATTCCTCTGGTGACCTCAAAGACCATGCTATCTAATTATGAACTTCAACACTCTCATCATGCCATTACAGAAAAGACAGTCCAAATATTACAGCATTGGAAATGTTACTTCAGCGTCTCTCTGGTGTCTCCAGTGTTTACAAAACCTTGTTAAGTTAGTCCTATTTCTGATCTAAAACAGAGCTTGATCTCAGCATGCAGAGGTAAAAGGTTTGAAAAAGTTCAAGCCATTAAAAATGACATATCATAAAAATCAGACTTTTTCCATTTTAAGTGCTATAATCGTGTCTCCAGTGCATCTACCAACCCAGAAAATGTGATAAAGGACAATCCAGTAACTTTGTTTTGATAAGCCTTTTTCTGAAAGCTTGTGAAAAAATGAGCGGCTCAGATTTCGTAGAAAGGGGATCTTATTATAATATTACTGCCCCTTGATCTGCACGTTTCCACTCATGGTATGGCCATTTTGCTTTCGCAAGCAACATTGTACCAGTTCTAACCCTAAAACAAAGCATGCTAACTGTTCTGTCTATGGCTGCACAGACGAGCACAGAACACTATTTAGAGTCCCAGCATCAGATTTACTGACTTATTAACTGTATATTATGCTGCTGCCACACAGATCTAATATAAACATGCAATTTCTTGCTGTTTACCTTCAAAGATATAACCAACTTGTTTTTGTAACTTTGTGTGTTTTTAGCATAAACTTGTGTGAATTTGACAGTTTAAGTGCAATAAGTCATGAAAGAGAGCTTAGTTTAGTACTCACATGCCATTTGACAGCCGCTTTCTGTGTGCGTGCTGTATCACAAGTGTAAACTAATATGGTTTAAAACATATGATTTCAGTGCAATAGACATGATAACCAAAACCAAACAGATGTTTTTGGAAGAGTATTTGAGGTATGAGCTGTAAAGGCACAGCTCCAGTGTTGCCAAGTCTGCGGTTTTCCCGCTACTTTAACACTGTTGCCATGGGTTGTTTTTGATGTCTGCGGGTTGAAACGCTCTCAATAACATCATATTTAGCCCCTGAAATACAAATATACTAGGGGAACCCCAACAAAAAAAGCGTGTATTTTATCCCCCAGAATGCAATTTGTAATGGGGGATCCCCCTCGAAAAGTGATTAGGCTAGTTTTGAGCAGCAGTCGGGTGGGTTTTGTTGTGAAACCTGGCAACCCTACACAGCTCTATTCTGAAAAAGGGGGCGGGAGCAGCAGCTAATTTGCATTTAAAGAGACATGCACGAAAACAGTGTGGTCTTCTTCCACTCAAAATAGGCATTTTCAAAATGATATAATAATAAATGATCTGTGGAGTATTTTGAGCTGAAACTTTACAGACATATTCTGGAGAAAACGTGAGACTTGCATTACATATTGTAGAAAGGGGCATAATAGGTCTCCATTAAACATAAGAGTATCTTTCTTTTATTTTCCTGATGGTGGTACAAGGACTGAATTCATGAAAATCTTCTTAAAAAATAAATCAATATTTCAACACTTGTAAAACATTTTTGAATGTAAAGTGCATGAAATGCATTAGTTCAACAGCATTAACCAGAATGTATTTGCTGATCATTTGGCTATTTTATAATTGGACAAAACAATATAATAATAAAAATTATAATTGAAACAACCAAATAAATTCATTAAACATCTTTACATCTTTACATTAAACATCTTTACTACTTACTGGTAGTTCATTTTATTTAACATGATAAAAATGTTTTCTTCTGTGTCTTGATGTAAATTTGAGTGTAATGGATTATCAAAAAAGAAAGAAATGTTTAAGCAGAGTTAAGAGGGGCAGGGTTTAAGCAGTCTAAGTAATTGAATAAGTCCAGCATTTGTCACCAGAGAGAAATCTGACATTGTTCTCAGAAGATTGAGTTACCACACTTTGATTAAAAAAATAAATAAATAAAAAAAAAACAGCATAAACAAATCATTCACAATCTATAACATGCATTTAGAAAACAAGGTGAATTTTTATTTCATGCTGATCTGAATGCTTTGTGAATCCGGCCCAAGGAATCCACACCTACTTTTGTTATCATTTCTCAAACCAGAGCTGTAATGTTGACTGTGGCAGAGCATTCTTAGTCAAAATACCAGGGACTAACAGATCAGTCATGATAATGCATCATACTTGCAGTCATGTCTGGAAACGCTAGAATAATAAAGTATTGTGGTACAATAAAAATATTGTGGTTCATTTTATAGAAGACCAAGACCAACAACAGGTACAAGCGAACTATGCAGCTCTTGTATAATTTCATTGAAAGATTTACGACATGGTGATTGAGTAATTTGTGAATAGTGAGAGCATAACTTCAGCATGACTTCAGAGACAGGATCTCACTTGCCTATTTAGAGAAAGAACTCGGAATAAAATAGAGGGATCACGGTGACCTGCTCTGTTTGGTATGAAGATTAGATCAGCAAGAGTTCTTGCCTTGCCTTTTAAATAGTACTTACAACAATTAAACCCTAGATTTTAAGATAAATATCTATTTAAAAGCATAATCACATAGCTTCAACAGGCACAAAATGACACTGAATTGAAATCGTGACTCATGGGTTATCCTTAGTTGTTACAGGGAAACCTTTTAAGTTGTTTTTTCCTGATGATGTTATCACACAGTTCAACGGGGATACCAGGCCGTTGTCAGGAAAACAAGAAGAAATCTCAGCTTCAAGGAAAGAGGAACTTTAGTTAGCATTTAGTTTCCAATAATAATAACATTAAAATACCATGTAATGACCCATTCACACCATTTCCACACTAAGGTGCAAATTTTAAAGGGATAGTTCACCCAAAAATGAAAATTCTGTCATTAATTACTTTCATCTTGAGAACACAAATTAAGATATTTTTGATGAAATCCAAGAGCTTTCTGACCCTGCATAGACAGGAAAGGTAGTAAGGGCATTGTTAAAATGGTCCATGTGACATCAGTGGTTCAACCATAATGTTATTAAGCTACACGAATTATTTTTAGTGCAACTTGGTTTTTGATTTTAGCAAAAAAAAAAATAATTTTTGTGTTCCAAAGATGAGCAAAGGTCTTATAGGTTTGGAAAGACATGAGGCAAGTAATTAATGACAGAACTTTCATTTTGTTGTTGAACTATCACTTTAAGAGTTGGATGAACAACTAAATCTTCTCTAAATCCTCTTTAAAATGTGTTATTTTAGTTATTTTGTTAATTTTTCATTGAATTGATTAACTTGTAACTTGTCTCACACTGTCCACCTTGCAATCACCCAGAACATCTTGCCAACTGTATTGCAATGCTCATGTATGTGTTTCTATGTGTTTATTTGGAATGGTTGTCCTTGTAATTACAGCATTCCCATTGTCTCTTTGCAGGTCTATTCCTCATCCTAGGTCTGATGCTCTATCCTGCAGGCTGGGGCTCTAAGAAAGTGGTTGACTACTGTGGTCCGGATGCTTCCCCGTATAAAGTGGGCCTGTGTTCTCTGGGCTGGGCCTTCTACACAGCCATAGGAGGCACTGTGCTCACTTTCATCTGTGCTATGTTTTCGGCCCAGGCTGAGATCGCCACCTCCAGCGACAAGGTGCAGGATGAGATTGAAGAAGGACGGAGTCTCATTTGTGTGCTGTGAGATGTGAACACAAACCACTCAAACTAAAAAAAAAACAAAAAACAAATCATTTGTGTCCCATGTTTACTGATTGAAATAACTGGTGCATAAACGGGAATGTATTTCAGACCTGTAGGTCTACTGATCAAAGACTTTACAAATGTATTTGCTTTTGCTTACTGACTCTTATCTCATCCTATCGCTGTATCGCCAGTGCAAATATATGCATCAAAATTATTTCTATGAAAATACCTTATTGAAACTAACAAATGCATTAACATTGTGTTTATAAGCAAATGTGTTTTATCAATATTTTGATTTATTTGTTACTACTTACTAATGGCTGAAACTGTAAGCAGTTTAGTTTATGGAATGGTATGCTGAAAATAAGTGTAGTGTACTTTCTTAAAGATTTCACTGAAATAACTACCCTGTGATAGGCCTAGTCTCTTTAAACTGTAAAATAAGTGATTCTTGAATCAAAAGGTGTTTGAGCCACTTTCTGTCTCTCAATCATGTTGCACGTTCACCACGAGCAGTCCTTATATGGCATGATATGGTGAACTTTCAACTGTCTTTAAGAGTATTTTTGTTGAACGCAGATTTTGTAATCTGTCAACAATGGCTTATACAGCCAAATGGACTAAAGAGGAAAAATAAAGTGCATGTCGTAATACCGACACTAGTGGTCTTGGCTTCTTGAGAATGTGTACAGGAAGTAATTGCTCAATATGGTCCAGGTCAAAAAAAGCCAAAGCTCAGAGCCCTTAAAGGGTTAGTTCACCCAAAAATAAAAGTTCTGTCTTAAATTACTCAGCCTCATGTCGTTCCAAACCCGTAAGAGCCTTGTTTGTCTTTGAAACACAAATAAATTTTTTGATGAAATCCAAAAGCTAACAGTGCATAGACAGCAAAGCAACTGACACGTTCAAGGTCCAAAAAGGTACCAAAAATGTTATTAAAATAGTCCATGAGACATCAGTGGTTCAACCGTAATTTTATGAAGCTACGAGAATACTTTTTGTTGCACAAAAAACTAAAATAACTCAACAATTCTCCATGTAACCCTAGCGCCATTTTGCGCTAGCAATGTTTTTGATACCTTTCTGGACCTTGAACGTGGCCTACCCTTTCTGTCTATGGTGGGACAGAGAGCTCTCAGATTCCATTAAAAATATCTTCATTTGTTTTCCGAATACAAACAAAGGTCTTACAGGTTTGGAACGTCGTGAGGGTTAGTAATAATGACAGAATTTTCATTATTGGGTTAACTTTCCCTTTAACGTACACTACATCCATACTTTCTCTAAAACCACTTTGAAGCAGTATTTGTGGCTAAGTGTATTCCATCGTTCATCATATTCAGAAACTAACACGCAATAAAAATATTATAGCATAAGTTATTATCACATAATTAGGAGAACCACAATTAAATTGTTTTCTGTTACACAGAAACAACTGAGCAGACATTTGGAAGTTTATAAAGGGCAAAGTATTGATAACCAACATACCGCTTTGTAAAAACGTGCTTTGGGTAAAAGTAATACAAATACTTGGGTCAAATACAGGTAATACGTCATGCAAGTAGACAAGTGTTCAAGTGCAAATGTGGGTATTGGACAAGCCAAGAGACCCAACGTCAACACTAATAGCTTTTCATCGCTGGAGGGAGCTGATAACATCAAAAATGCATGGTTTGCTTTACTTCTGCTTCAGCTACTTATGGCTACATAAAGAGGTAGTGTGTTTAATTTGGTGGACATATTTGGCAGAAGCTTTGGAACGGCAGTACTAGACAATTAATTCTTTCGCGAAATACAGTACAGCGTTAAAAAAATGTATCGAGGCGGCGCAGCTTGCAGTTTAGCCCATGTTTATGTACAAAAAAAGGAATAAAAGCATAGAAACGCAAAAACGCGTTTTTAGTGAACCCTGACATCGTTTACAACCTTCAACGCTTTTGTACGCGTTTTTGTTACTACAGTAGGCCTACAAACACTTTACTTTTACAAACACAATATTTTTTTTTTCATGTGTAAGTTGGACATTTTTCTTGTGGTTATCTTGAGATCTTAGAAATGCAGGACTTGATTGACATATATTTAAATCATTACAGTCCTGTAGGTTTCATTAATATGTTAATTGGATGCATAGAAATAAGTGTTTTGTTTTGTTTACTTAGATTTTATATTTATGTATACTGTGATTATTGTGACGCATATTAGTATAGTGTACTGCTCCATACAAAAATTCTGCTTGCTTGTTCACAGCGAACTGTATTTAAAACCTTATCATTATTAGACGCTAAACCGAAAACTCTGGAAACAGGAAGTTGTTGATCTCAGGAAACACGTTTCAAGAAGGAACATCCTCTACTGTTTTATCAACACTCCCAGTGCTCTGCTTGAGAAGAGCGTAAGTTGTGTGAAATGCACAATGCACATATGTGGCAAAACTGCATTTTAAGTCTGTGAACGGGAAGTTTACATTAGCAAGTAATGAACAGAAAGACCTAGAAAAGTCATTGATTCTTCTGAGATTCATCAAATGAGTTGGTGTGGGAAAGTAAACGCTGCAGCGAGGGCTGGACTCCTGATGTTTATTCTGTAATGACTGCATGTGGCAGCTGTGCTGAGGGGAGGTTTTCTCATCCAGCTCCGTGTTAGTGGATCAAAGCAGATCTCAGAGTCTCTCTGTCACTTACTATCCTTAGGCCCTGCTGGCCCTCCCCTGCTGATCAGAAATGCAAGACAGGCCTCTTCATCTTGCATGAGCATGCGATCAATTTATAATTAGGTCTGTAGTGATTAATGAATTCCCAATAAAGCACCCTCTGCTCTGATGAATGTATGCAGGCCATCCCACCTAAACTGCTGTCCAAACAAGCATGGCTCACTGTTTCATCTCATTAGAGCTGAATGTCCTGGTAAACGGGGGCTGAGGTCTGATTATTTAGGGTCAAGAGTTACTTTTGCTATCTATGGGTGGAGCAGTGATTGTGTTTTCTGCATGTATTGAATATAAAATGAATGAAATGTGAATGTTTTGCTGAACTCTTGCTGTTTGCATTATTAAACAAGTTTAGTTCGTTGTTTTACCTCAAAAATCTTTAATTAATTATCAACTTGATCACGTCAGATGTTATATTTTAAACTGTCCATTTTTAAAGAAACTTGCTCTTGTAACCATTTATACGTAACAGATTCACGTTCATTACATGTAGCAATGCAGGAATTCAGTTGCTTACATGTCATTGTAGTAGCGTTTCTTTACCATTTGGAGGAGCCCTTGTCAAACTGTTCTTGCTGTTCCTTCATCCATCACACAGTTTGTAGTACAAAATAAACTAACATATTAAATACTAAGCAGAGGTTTCACATATGAACATTGTAATTATGGGAAACCTATTTTGAGCTTAGTTTTGTACAGCAAAACTGAATTTTGAATTTTTTTAAATAGGTATTTTTTTTTAACTTTGTTGGTCCATTGACAAATAGATTGGTTAAAAATAATACAGTAGAACAATTACACAAATCAAGCACATATTTACATTTGCGTGTATATATGATAATGTAGCAAGGTAATAAAACTGGAGATTTTATTGGAGAAAATTGGACCTTTATGAGTAATTTATGAGTTAAAATGACAATAAATGATAACAGATAAAAGCTAGTGAAATAAAATGGATATCAGTAATAAAATGAAATTTTATTTCAATTTGATTTTTATTTAAAAATAGCAACAAGCTATACTAAAACATGAGACAGGACTGTGGAAAATGTAATATTTGTGACAAAAAATAAATATAATGTAAATACACTTTAAAGAAAATATTTGTATTTTAGATTTATATATATATATATATAAATATATAAACAAACAAACTACACAACATTGTTCACTTCGTAACATTTTTTACACTGTGCCGGCTTTTTTGGGTTATAGTTATTAATTAAATTAGGTTAATAAGAGTTAACTTAAACATATTATAGCATTTCTATATATTTATTTATTTTACAGGAAATAAATTCGTCCATTTAGGGAAAAAAATATGTAGTAGTGAAAACATACTTTTTTTGCTATAATTAGGAGTGCTTAGCAAACTAGCTAAACAAAAACCCACCCTCCATTTGTGATGCAGCGGTGTAAATACACTGATATTAAGGCCCCCCATTCTGTCCCATTCCATCTCTCTGTTGTTCAATAGGACCACCATCATTCTGCTGCCTGCGCTCACTGAATCTGCCTCCCACTTTATCTTCCATTAATGGGCTCCAATCAGATTGTGTATGAATAATCAATGGATAGTCAACAGCCGGAATGAACTCTCCTGAAGCTGAGCATGAATCTTGCTAATGGCACACATCCCCGGGATTTAATTAGGAATAATGCTCCGCTTGGGTGTACAGACCATCACATGGTTTGTTTGCTGCCGAATGTGAAAGGTAAACACGGAGGGGACAAAAAAACAGAGTAGTGTCATTTCCCTGAGGTGAGTGCTGGCCAATCTGCGGGAAACAACTGCTCGTGCTTAATGCCTAGTACATTAGTCTTCTTAAACACCTGGTCATGGCCATTTGGAAATGTTCATTAACCACTGGTGCAGAGTGAATAGGTGCAATAGTTCACTCCTGCTTAATTGAATGAATGAGCTTGACTGTTGACTCTAAGAGCACTTCAGTGTTAAACATTAGGCCAAGTGCTAAAAGCCAAACCCACAATTATCTGTTTGGATTGGACATGAGAAAAGTGTACGAATATTGTGTCAGCAGACAAGATGGAGATTTGATTATATTAAAACCAATATAATGGGATATTATGGGAATCAGAGTCATTATTAAGATTTATTCGTATAATGTGGAATAATTACTATCATGTGGAAAATAAACATTAATAATAATGACTGTGTATGATTTGTAAAGTAAACAAATGAATTTGTTGATCAGTCTTGAGGAAAAGTACACTGTAAAAGCATTTGGCGGAATTTCAAAGAAACTTATTGCAAAAAAAATGAACACTTCCACTTATAGGAGCAATAATAATCACAGAACAAAATAGTCTAATATATTAGCTTGCATCGCAACATTAATTTATATTCTGTCAGCGGCAGGTTGAACTGTAATTGTCCGGTATGTTTTCTGCTGGGTATTTTGAATGCTTGGCAGGCAGAGGAAAGAAGACCACCATTGTTTTTGTGCTAATTCAGCAGGCTGATGGGGAAAGCTAGGCCAGTCTGACAGGTTGAGGAAACCTGTAATGCTTTTCCTTCTCACAGACAGGCCTGCTGACAGCACCATTTACTTTACACCAGACCCATTCTAGCTTTCATCACCCAAACCTAACCAACTGAACATCTGTGATCATAATGTAAGCTTATTTTGCCTACTGTGACACACGTAATGCTTTTGTTTAGCAAATTAGCATAGTAAATTAAACTACCAAACAAAAAAATAAAAAAAAGCTAAATGTAATTTCTGTTGCTTTTATATCAGAAGACTCATTTTGAATGCCTAAAAAAGGAAATTTCAAAAGATCCCCTATTATGTATTTCTAATATTGCCTTTCATGTGCGAATGTAAAAGATCTGCAAAGATCTGCACGACAAATAATGGTTCTTCTGACACATAATTGACTAAATTTAATAGAAATGTGTAAGTGCCACTATTATGCCATTTTCAAGGTTTCCAATATTGTTTTGGGAGTCTCCTAAAATAGGTTTACATGCATTCAAGGTCAAAAAGCTTTCATTTTTCAAACATGCATTTAATATCACGTAATTTTTTTTCAGCGATTCTCAAACGATTCGTTCGAAGCAGTTCAAAGATTCAGTCTTTCTGAACCCCTCCTTTCCGTGAGCCTACTGTGCTCTGATTGGTCAGATGGCCCAGTCAGTTGGATTAGTCTACCATGTTTTGAACGCTGGATAGAAAATACAAACATCTATTATTTATCATACTTGCAGGTTGTGATTCACTGGAGCAAGCGTTTTGTGAATCTGAACTCCCTGAAAGATTTTATGCTTTATTAATTCAATGCCACAAGAACAAGTATTACATATTCATATCAAATTAACATTAGCTGCCAGAGAAAAAAGAAGAAAAGAGAAAAAAGAAAGGAAGAAAATTACATAAATTTCAGAGCATTACATATTTCCGTTTTTTGTTGTTGTTGTTGTTGTTGTTGTTGTTTGTTTGTTCCAAGAGATTTACATATAATTTAAAGTCATTTATAAATTGGGAAAAATTTGGTCTACATTGAGCCCACTTTTTTTATGTATATGGTATTTTCCTAATAAAAAAAAAGTATAATATGTTGTTCTTTACAATTCAGATTTTCGTTTTATGTCTAAAAAAGCACATCAAATATACACATTTCTATCATACATTTAATTTTTCTGTTAATATAGAATTCCATGCTTCCAAAATAATACAATGAAAAAAAAAAAGATGCAAAATAGTTTATTTTTCTTGACCACAAAATTCACAGATATATGAAATATAAAGTTTAGGATTAACCAAGGATTTACCATGCTGATTCCTTTGACTGAAATACAGTTTTTTAAAAGTAACATTACACTCTTTGGAACTGTGTCAAGAACAATAGCAAATTCTCTTGGTAATTGTAATTTTTAAAGAAATTCAGTAGAACTCCCCGAGATTAGAGAAGCATTCGTCAGTAAAATTACGCGTTTGTGGCGGGGTCAAGTTGTTCGCGCCGGCCGATGTAAAACATGGGCGGGAATTATGCAAATGTGTTTCTCCGTGACGTGTAGCCATCATGGAAGTGGGATTCGAATTACCGTCGACTCATTCAGGCCGTGTAGAGTCGATTCTTTATTTTGGGAAACAGTCAATTTTATTTGTTTTATAGGACTCCTACATCAATTTAGTGCTGGACCATCTGACCAATCAGAGCAGAGTAGGCTCACGGAAAAGAGAGACCGAATCGTTTGAGAATCGCTGGAAAGTGAGGTGATATTAAATGCATATTTTGAGAAAACAAAAGCATTTTTTGACCTTGCATACACATACACCTATTATAGCAGACGCAAAAAACAATATTAGGAACCTTAAAAATGACATAATAAGGACACTTACATATTTTTGTCAAATGTAGTCAATTATGTTTCATAAAAACTGAATTTTATTTGTTTTAAAGGACCCCTACATAAATTTAGTGCATCAGTGTTATTAGTGAATCACTGTAGAGGGTATAACACATTTTATGTCTCACATTCGTATACTGACTCTATACAGCTATATGTCAACAGCTGTGTGTGTGCTGCAAATGTGAAACTCAGGTGGGCTTCATTCTTCTCAAGATATTGATTTAACAGGCAGCAGTTGTGAGAGGAAGAGGAAGAGGGAGGCTGTGTTAACGTGTAGTGTCAGTACTCGTGCTGCATGTGTGTGTAAGTGTATGAAGCTTGTGGCAGTGTGTGTGTGTGTGTGTGCGATGTGCAGATGTTCCATTGTGATGGATCTATTATCCAGCTATTACAAGATAAATGAATGATCTCTCCTATTTTCCATGCCTCTAGAAAATTGAAATTGGGGGGAGGTGGTAAAGTTGGGGGTGGTGGGGGGTGATATCATCCGGGCTGCATTATTAGGGTTGTTGGGATGGCCATTAATTTAAGAAAGAGTAGAAACTCTGGCAGCTTGGGCTCACCGTTTCCACGTTATCAATCAAGCCTCAGTCACTTTCCTGGGACGACCACACACTCAGGTTTATGCCACCTTAATTAGGATTCATGGCAAAATAGATGCAAGGAAACATCCAATACCCCTCATTGTTCCACTGTAAATTTATTGTTATTTGGCCAAGTATTTTGCCAGGAATGATATTATATTACCAGTCTGTCAACAAATATTTGTAGCTCACCAACTTATTAGATAGACAAGTATTGGGGGTTTAAAGAGACTGAACACTGAATAAAGGCAACAGTTTAGGTCCTCTTAAAGTTGCAATAAGCTGCAATATCAAAGTACACCCAGCTCAATGACATGACAGTCATATTTGTTGTCTATACAAAAAAACATTAAAAATGCTATTTATGCCTTTCGTAATACTCTTCTATGAGAAATATTTTTACATTTTAAAAAAATTCAAATTCATACTGACATTTTTGAGGTGTATAAAATAAAAAAAAGAAAATGTAAAAACGTCCTGATATAATATAGAAAAATCCTTAGAAGAAAAACGTTAGTAGTTTGCCATAATATATATCTTTTTAAAATGCTTTTCTGCATATTACAAACAGGTTGTAAAATGTGATGTGGAGCAGCTACGGAAAAACTTTATGATATTTATGAATTAATAATTTGTGATATTTGTACTAACTAACTGACTGACTGACTAACTAATTTACTAAATAAATATGTTTAAAATAAAGATTAAGATATGTACACTCACATATATTCAGGGTTTATGAAAATATGTCATTAATTTTTACTTAATGGTTACGCCACATGACATTTTAGGATCATTACATTTTCCCATAAATTAGCTTTTCTTGAAAAACATCTAAAAATGAAAACCATGTGAAATACAACATAAATACGAAGAGTTCATATCTATATGGCACATGTGTTTTAAACTAGTTTTTTAAAAGATTATATGTCTTACATACATTTACTATATGTTATATACTATTATATTCGCCATTATATTTGTTGACATTGTCAAATGATTAAATTCATGAGAAAGTTCCTCTGAATCAGATAGAGCCTTGATTCTAGTCACAGAAAAGTCTCTTTAATGTTTTTTTAAAGCACAGTCTATTGTAATATTTACCTTTAAATGCAAATGATGATCTGTAATTAAATGGATATCACCCTGTTAACAGGGCTATCAGAGTGTACTGTCTTTCTCATTATTTATTATTTGGCATTTTATGATAAATGGTGGATAGCAGTCAAAGCTGATTACACACTGCACTGGAAGTGCAGTTTACTGTCAAGAAGAAGACCGATTGACTTTATATTTACATACTAATGAGAAGGAGCACAAACTTACCAAAAAGAACACTGAGCATTCATAGGGCGCGACATTTACAAAATAAAGCTGATGCCATGCAAATTTTAAATGAAACCTATTTAGAGTAATAAATGGAAGGGCCCCTTGGTAGACCACACTATTTGCATTTCCATTTTCAAATTAGGCTGTGTGACTCCTTGCAATGCTGGTGATGAGACGGTCACTGTTGGTGAAATTGCTGCATTTTCCAGGAAGTTTGTGCTAAGTATGACTCTTATGACCTTCTCTGTAATTTACCATTTGTCTGTTCAGGAAAGCAGCACTCAAGATCTATTATCTACGGCAACCTTCATAAAGAAAGTAGGACGGAAATAAAGCATAAACCAAATTCCAGGAATAAGGGGCTTAATGTAATCTTGACTATATTTTATATAATTTTCATATACAGCTTGTCATCACGTTTCCAAGAATTTCTTCATATTTTTTCTATACGTCTGCATGGTCTAGTAAAATCACATATGCAGTTTTCAAATCATTTGGATCATTTATTACAAATGCTTTGGGAAGCTCAGTAACACCTGGATGCGATCCAGTGTGATCTATAAGAATTGCTCGCTAGTTTAAGCGATGAGTTCATAAAAATCAGTCATTGGAGGATAATGTCGCGCACAGAAGAGATTCATCCAGCCTCTATTTTTCAAAATGAGTTTGATGGACGCCAAACCATTGTGAAAGTGCTGTAGACGGGGCCAGCGTTCTGCAACATATTCTGACTCATCAAGCATAGCATTAATGCGCTGCAACTCATTGCGTGCTCTATGTTCAAGTGTATGAGGGGAAATAAAAGGAAAATTCTGAGTTGGAAACAGTGAGCTTATGTCTATTCAATGCATGCATGCTTTCTAAACACTGCAGAGATTTAGGATATATTTAAAACAGTGGGGTGTGTGGTGTTCTGTAATGAGGAAGCAAAGTTCTCCAGGTTTTTTTTTTTTTTTTTTTAATAAAATGTAAATTCATATCCCTGTCACATTTTCTAGGTTAGCCTAAATAAGCATTACTTACACCATCAGAAAAGAAAAAACAATTCTATTATATATTTTTACATTAACAATGCAATCAAAAGCCCTATTCTATTTAATAAAGCAATGTGTAATTCTCATCAGTTTTAGTGTTTTTAGCATTTTGCATTTATTAAAACAATAACTTAAGGTGGTAACGATTTAAACTGTATATTTTTTTTGTGAACTTATGTTCAGCTATTCTTTTTAATAGTTAACTTTTAACTTTTTTTTCCTACCTGGTCTCATGACGAAAACGTATCTGTGGAAACTATTTCGCAAGAAGCTAAATGCAATCACTGCAGTTTCTAACAGAAATTAACACTAGAAGCGGTAAAACAGCAGTGACTTGTAAACGTTTTCGTACGCTCAGGCGGCACGGAATTGGATGTGGAACCCTTGGGTACAAATCCTGTGAAAACATGACTCACGATGAAAGAGCTGAAAGATGAGAGATCGAAAAACAAGCTAAAATGGCATGATTGCGTTTTTACGTCAGATTCACTTTTGTTCATACTATCGAGTAGGTTTAAAGGGTTAGTTCACCCAAAATTGAAAATTATCCCATAACTTACTCACCCTTCAGACATCCTAGGTGTCTTCCTTCCTTCTTTCAGACGAATACAGTCAGAGTTATTTTAAAAATTATCCTGGCTTTTCCAAGCTTTATCACTGCATGGGCGGGTGTTTCTCTTTATCAGTCCAAAACAAGTCCAATAAAGTGCATCCATCCATAATAAGTGCCTCACACAACTCCAGGGTGTGAATAAAGGCCTCCTGAAGTGAATCGATGTGTTTTTGTAAGAGAAATATCCATATCCTGGTCGTATCCATGGCGCAATTTTAAATATGGGTATCTTTCTTACGAATACGCATCAATTCACTACAGAAGGCCTTTATTCACCAGAGCCATGTGAGGCACTTTTTATTATAGATGGATGCACTTTATTGGACTTGTTTTGGACTGATGAGGAGAAACACCTGTCCATTTAATGATAATGCTTTTAAATGCCAGGATGATTTTTAATATAACTCCGATTGGATTTGTCTGAAAGAAGGAAGTCATATACATCTAGGATGCCTGGAGGATGAGTATATTATGGGCTAATTTTCATTTTTGGGTGAACTAACCCTTTAAGTCTAGTGCAGATGGTATGTTTTTTGTAAAATGTCACGGAGCATTAGAGTTATAGTGCCACTCAATGGACATTTGAAGTCAAAACTGTGGTGACACGTACAAAACCAGCGTCACATAAAACGTACCATATGTACGTTTATCTGTTCCAGGGGAAAAAACGAACACTCTTTTAGCGCCACCCAGTGTACATTTCACATTGAATATGTCACAAAACATACATGGCGGTACGTATTTAGCGTCTTACGAAAAGTTCCCGCAGGTATGTTTTCGTCATTTTTCAGGTCAACAGTCATCAAAGTCCAGGAAATATTGTTCACAGACAGAGATTTACTTTAAATTTCACCAAGCTACTCACTTAAAACTCCCACAGATCATGTTTTCGTGCCATTTTAAGTCATATTTTGATGTAACAAAGTGGTTGTATCTAAATGTGTGAGTTGTTTACCTACTTTTTAAATTAGTCTTTTCTTTAACACCATTATATTGTTCATTCAGACTTGTGAACGCAGAACACGCAAGAGGCGGGATTTATGGCATGAACCAATCACAGCTTAACATTACCAGTTTTATCCAATCATATTGTGAATGAGGCATTGCCTCCTCTCACGTGACTTTCCCCAATTCATTCTCAATTACCCCCCACCAAACTCACCATTTTTGTACTATGATTTTTTTTCATCCAATATTTTTAAGGAGACACTGCCTCCCTTGTCTCATCAAAGGAAACACCCTTAATTTAAAATGGGAAAATGGCTTACTATTTACTGAATATTGCACAATGTATATTGCCTGTTATTATATATTTTCAGTAAAACGTACTTATAATTACATCCACTCATTTGCCCCATGGTGTGGCGTCGTGGAATGCTATTGATGTATATTTAAAACAACAACAAAAATCTATATGTATTTTATTATGTTTAAAATTTCCCAAACTTTTTCTCAGAGGGAGGTTATCTTTTGCAGTCTAAACATAACCATTATGCCTCTGCTCTGGTTAACTCAAGCTGTTGAGATCATGCGATCAGCCTTTGGAAAATGAGGATCAATGGGATTTTTCTGTCAGACTGATACCATGCCAACAAGCATGGTGGAAATATAACAGCGTCTGATTAAATAAAACCATTTAATTAAACCATTTTCTGTCATTAACAAAAGCGAGACAAACAAACATACACACGACACCGCAAACAGACTAAAACTGGCCTCTGTGACCAGCGTCCTGCTCAACCATGTCCTTGACGCCTATCTCTCGCACCCTGAACTCCCTATTACCGATGCTAATTGCGCTAGCTCACCCTGCTGCTTCCATAACAAACCAGCATAATGCCCAAATTATGACTTTATTAATGTAAGTCAGCATCTAATGGTTTTAAAAATGATTTATATTGTTTTTCCTGTTCTGAACAAATTAAATCTGTAGCTCGAATTAGCTCAGGCTTTTCATCACCGGAGAGTTTATCACTGCGTTTCATCCTTAATTTCACATCTGAAACACCGCAGAAGCAAAGTAAACATTATTACATTATGCTGAATGTAGAAAGGAACTGTAATGCAAAACTAAACTAAAAAACCTTCAAGCCCCAGTACAAATTATGAACTTAATTTTTTTTTTAAAGATCTGGGATACCTAAAAAAGGCTCTTCTACGCAGTGAAATTTAATACAGTCCACCTCTTACTACAACCCCATTACTCTTAGCATGCTGTGAAATTCTCATCTTACACACTTTGCTGGCCAGCGCCATGAATTATGCATTGTGCCAGAGAAATCCTCAATCTCACGCTTCAAGACCACCACACATTACCCTGCTTCTGTCTCTATTACCAAGATGAATTGCTGAATGGGGAATATTTGAGTGGTTATGGTTCTAACTTCATTGTTTGTTTGCTGTGTAAAATCTCTCTTTTGTGCGATTCTCTTCCATCTATTGAAACAGCAGTGAATTTTATGGCTTTTTAGAGGGTGAAAATGATGTTCATGGCTATGATACTGAAATTTCCGTTGTGGCGATGTGGATTACGCCTCTTATGTTGTTCTAGAGGAAAATCATGATTTTATGTTGCTCAAGGTGTATGAACATAGATTTCAAGTAAGTGTGAAGGTTGCACAGGAGTGAGTTTTGTTATCTGCAAAAAACAGTATAATCTGATCTGAAATGAATCGCTGCGTTTTTTGGATCTGGGAACAAGTTGAGGTCTCCACAGACGCAGTGAGTCGGTGACCTCCAATTCTAAACGATCATTAGTGTCTCTTCCTCTAAAATGTTGGACACACTTACAACATTCTAATAGTCCTCCTCTAGTATGCACGATCATTCACTGAGCCCCTAATACCATCATGAAATGTAGTCACGCTAATGATAAAATATTAGCTATGCTCCCGGTGTCATAATTTAATCTCAGCCTGGCATTTGAGGTCAAACTCTGCCTTAAACTATTGAACCTCTTTCCACAATATTTTGGTGTTCACTTGTAAATACAGAGACAGGTTATAATGCTGTTTAACAAAAAGAGGAATAAAAATGCACCAGTTTACAATAAGGTTCAGTTTATTAACATTCGTTAATTACACTCAGGGATATTATTGTTAACTGAAGCTTTTAAACGATTATTAACTGAAACAAAGGTGAAATTAAATATAATGGATGAAATTATTTTTATTTTTGAAATTATTTGTATGTGTATTTTATTTCATTTTATTAAAAATAAATTAGATGAAACACCTAAACTTATTTTATTTAGTTGCCAAGACATGTCTAAACTTTTAGTTTAAGTTACAGTTAAATCATTAAAAGTATGGAAAGAAAATGAACAAAAACTAAAGCTGAACTAAACCTAAAACTGATATAAAAATAAATATAAATAAACCTAAATGGTAATATAAAACAAAATTATAAAAAATGACAAAAGCACATAACAAAATGACAAAAAATGTACTAAAATTAAAATGAAAACTAAAAGTAAACAAAGTGATGAGAAATAATGACTACAATGCATTAATTTACATGAACCTACAGTGAAAAATATAGGCACTCTAAAAAATGCTGGGTTGTTTTGACCCAGTGGTTTGGTTAAATGTTAAACCTAGCCGTCTGGGTAGTTAATAATTTAACTCAACTATTGTTTAAAAATTACTGTATGGCTTGCTTAAAATGAACCCAAAATAAGTTGTAAATTAAAAACCAGGCATAATTACTAGAGGCATCAGTGATACTTAAAACATGAACATTTATTAATAATAAAATGATAATAATAATAATAATAATAATAATAATAATAATAATAATAATAATAATAATAATAATAATATATTATTATTATCATTTAACATGTTAACGTTTTAGAATAATAATAAAATGTTTATTATTTAATTAGCATTTATTTAAATTTTTAATAAATGTTCATTTGTTGAACATATTAATAAATGTTCATTTCCAACCAATTTTGGTTTCATTTTAAGCAAGAAATATAGTCATTTTCAAGCAATAGTTGAGTTAAATAAAACTACCCAGACGGTTGGGTTAAACATTTAATCCAACTGCTGGGTCAAAACAATCCAGTTTCTGTTGTTTTTAATCTAGGATTTTTTTTTTTAATGGATCTGAGCTAACAAACCGTGATCAGTTGTATTTTTATTGCTCAACATTAACAACATAATGTAACAAATGTATTATTATTGTTAGTTATTATAGTTAATGCATTAACAAATAGAACCTTATTGTAAAGTGTTACCAATAAAAAAAAGACTGTTTTATTATTGTGTACAGCAGTATGATAGGGTTTAGTGTCTTTGTTGTCCCTTTGTTCGAGGCAAACTGCTACATATGGTGCGATGTTCCTAAAGCAGCTACACTGAGCAGCGTTATTGTGTTTGACCCTCTATCCAGCTGAAATAACAGTTTGACATTAGAATGCGGCCAAAAATGCATTTAATCCCTCTTTTCAATAGGTGAGCGACTGATAAGTTTTCACTCATAATTAACTCATCTTGAAATGAGAGACATTTGGAGGAAATTGAACTGTCAGCCAATGGAGTCGTGCATTTGACCTCATCACAGCGAATGGGGCCCATCATAATTTGTTCATTTGGTGCCTATCAGTCTGGCCTCATCCTCTTCTTGCCGATCCGTTGACCTCCCTCTCCGCAATTCCATTTGGTTCTGTTTTAATTATGACTCAGCAAATCCAAAGCAATAGCAAAACCCACCCTGAGCTCCCCTCGACTGTCACTCACGCTCTGATTGACACGAGCCAGATAGCCTGAGTGCTTCGGGGAAAATTGAAGCAGTGGGCGCCTAAAATGGCTGTTTATATGTCCTCTCGCAGCCGGGCTCGTTCATTTGTGCCGCTCGCCGCTTTCCTTTGCTGCTCTCGTTGGTAATATACATAATGGACATAGCAGTGCATTAACATGTATTTGTCCGCAGTTCTTGATATGATTAATGTAAATAGGTGAAAAGGCTTTTAACATTTCTGATGCAAAATGTCACCCAGCACAAGGGTTCTTCTTGAGTGATTCACCCACAGAGTAGTAATTAGTCCTATCTTGACAATGCATCCATTCATATACTAATTCTCAATGCCTCAATTAAGCAAATGTTTTCCAGATTGAAAATGCCACGCTGTTTGCCAGTCACAACTCTATTGAGGGTGCTTTTGGCTACGCTCAAGCAATGCTCTTACCTTTAGCTGTGATGTGCGATTGCACAGGCAAAAATATTCTTAAATCCAATTTTTCTTGTTCTTTAGATGCATTTCATTGTATGCTCGCGTTCTTGTTTTCCCAAGACATTGATAATGGCTGTTGCTTTCATCGGGATTAGTGCAGAATCAATTGGAGATTTCAAGCGAATGCTAGAAAATGCAACCGTCTTAACCATCTGGGTCCGGGACGTCGGAAAAACAGTGTAATGATACAATTTCAACCTAGACTTTTTTTTTTCCATTTCCCCCAGAACCTCTGTCATGACGCTGAGAATTGCTCGCTATGTGATTGTATCTGTCAAGCATTCACCCGCAGGCAGTTAATAGGCTTAACCCAAATGATTTTCTGTCCTTTTCTTTGGGCAATAGTCTCAAACTGGGAATTTGTAATAGGCCAATTTGTTAACCTTCTCAGGGCAGGAGCATTTAATATGTGTCTGGTCAAAGGAGGTAAAGACTTCCTGTTGATAATCCTGAATGTGTTTGTCTGCTTTCAATGACAAGAATTAAAAAAAAGAAAGAAAGTAAGCAAGGAATAGAATTGAAAGCTTTCTTTGAAATTGGATTTGTTGTATGTTATGCTGTTTGTGGCTTCTTTGATCAATGCTTCCTCTCACAGTATAAACACACAGGTCCAGTACACTTGTAAAAATAAAGATTTTTGGCAAAAATGTTCTTTAGATTATTAAATGTCATCAACACAAAAAAAGAAAGTTCTTTTAACAACGGTTCACTGAAAGCTGCTTTGTAGAACCCAAAATCGTTCTTCAATGTCATCACTGTTTTGGAACCTTTATGTAGAGTGTAGTAATTTATTGTAATTCATGCAAGAATAGTTCTATGATTGTAATCCTGCGCAAACTCTACTAGTAATCACAGTCTCCATCATTATCATACAAATTACATCGCCTGCTATTGATTTTATGCAGATGTTCGCCAACACATTTTGGAAAGTATGATTCGCTGGTAATGTTTACAGTATTAGAAAACAATTACCTTCCCACATACCTTTGAGTAATTGTTTATTATTTTTCAATTAGACAAATGCTGATGATCAATGATTTAGAAAAAAGGGCAATGAATAACATCAACAGTTATAGATTTGTTGCCAGCAATCGAGATAAATTGTTTTAATGATTTCTACAATGGCATTTCAATGGCATCCAGTGCCATTTGAGTCTGACCGCAGATGATGAGGATTGTTGGACCTTAGGTTGTTTGCAATTTTATTTATTATTAGGTATAATTAAGTGTATTATGTTACAGTTTATGGGGGTCCCTGAAAAAATGTTTAAAGGTATAGTTCAGCCAAAAATATTACCTGAAAATTTACCCTGATACAAAACGTAGATGAGTTTGTTTCTTTATTGTTACAGATTTGGAGAAATTTAGCATTACATCACTTGCTCACCAGTGGATCCTCTGCAGTGAATGGGTGCCGTCAGAACGAGAGTCCAGCTGAGTCCAGCTGATAAAAACATAATAATAATACAATAATGACTTTAAGCTGAATGTTTAGAAAAAAAGCAAAAACAAATCCATCATTAAGGCATTTTAACTTTAAACTGTCACTTCTGGTCAAAAGAATTCATAATAATGCTTTCTCCAGTGATAAAGTTCATCCCATGTTCTCTTCTATATATGTTTAGAACTGTTTTGGACTGTTTTCACTTGTAAACGTTGCTGGATTTGTGCATATTCATCTTCTGATTCAGGCAAGAAAGCTATAATTTGCATAGAGGTTTGAAGTTAAAAACTTTATAAATTTGTGAATTCATAAATTTGTTTCTTGCAAACATGCAGCTGTTCACTTCACAAGACATTCATTGATGGACTGGAGTCATACTTGTGGTTTATTGTGATGGTTTTATCAGCTGTTTAGACTCTCATTCTGACGGCACCCATTCACTGCTGAGGATCTATTGGTGGGCAAATGATGTAATGCTAAATTTCTTCAAATCTGTTCTGGTAAAAAACTGTAACCATGGTTCCCTGAGAAGGGAACGAGACACTGCGTCCTCTAGAGGTCGCTATGGGGAACGTCTCCTACATGACCCGTGTCTGAAGCCTATATACAAAAACTACACGGTACTGGCCGGCGACAGCCTATGACGTCACTGCCGGCACGACCACATAGTACAAAATGGCGCCGGTCGAACACATCTTCGTCTGATGCTCGTGTCCGAAGCACGGCGACGAGACGAGGACGCAGTGACCTCTAGAGGTCGCTATGGGGAATGGTTATACCCACGCTGCCATGCTGAGGGAAGTGCAAGCCAGACACCAAAGGCGAGCACTAAGTACCAGCTCCACCCAAGTAGAGGGAGCTGCCCCAAAAGACGACCAGGCGGCTGTCAGTGACTTAATCCCTTTGGCCAAAGGCCTGAGCTGCATACCCAAGAACTTACCTGTAAGGACTGGGCTAAGATGCCTGACCGTAGGGCAGAGCTCAGACTTGGAATCAGAAAAGAGATTTTATTAAGGGATATAGCCTATAGTCTAGGATAGTAGCCTAGACCTCGGCTTGTCAACAGGGGGTTTACCTACTGCTGTGCATGACCTTGCTCGAGGAGCTGGTCGGGCAGGTCATCGGCACCCCGTTCAGAGGTATCGATAAGATACATAAGTCGAGTGTGGCCCAAGGTTCCGGGGCTGAACATCTCAAGAAAGGGTACGAAGCTAAACGCGTGATCCCCACCATACAGGATTCTAGAAAGAACACAAGAAGCTAGTATGCGTTCTTACCACAACGTGGATTTTACTATGTGCCCGGCTAGCCTGGACACTGAAATACCATTCACAAAAAGAGGCTCTGGGTAGCAGAGAACACAAATCCAAAATTAGGGAGGTTCTAGGCTCTCAGGGAGCAGAATCGTGCTCAAAGTGACCCTTCTGTAAGAGGGGAGTACTGCAAAGCTCAGTATTGAGCGACCTGAATGGGATGCTCTGGAGCAGAGGAAGTAAACTCTTTTAGGACAGGAGGAATCTTAGTTGCTCAACAGGGAACAGCATGCTCACAAGAGACCCTCATACTTTGAGAGGAGCGAAAGAAGGCTGGTTTAACATCATCCCACCAGGGGCTACAACCTGGAACAGCCAGAGCCATAGGGAGTAAAGGCCCTTCTCTTGATATAGAGAGGTACCTATGAGCTCCAATTAAGAGTGACATGCTCACAGAAGACCCTCAGTGAGGTGAGCATTGCCAAGCTCATGCAACATCAGGAGAGACATCACAGGGGCAGAGAAAGAGGCCTAAAGATCTAGGCTGCTGTCTATTGAGCTTCCAAGAGACCAAGGCCTATAAAGCCCTAATGGGTCAGTGCAGCCTCCACACAGTCAAAGTGGCGAAAGGCGAAACACATTGGGCGGCAGCAAGCGGCCGATTTATCCGATGAGATTGTAATGAAAGCTCAGTCCTAATAA
>JAHKKF010537686.1:0-29291 GCA_019740295.1 Labeo calbasu
TCAAACACCCTTAACAAAAAAGGTAAAACAGCGATATAGGACGATTTTGAAGTTGAGGGAGAACATGAGATGGGAGTTTTTCGACATACCCTATCTGTTATGAACAGGAACAAAAACCAGGCAGAGTAAGACAAGATGAGCATTTGGCATTAAAAAATGTATATAAATTGTATTATTTTTATGAAAATAACCGATCGTTACGCTAGATAAGACCCTTCTTCCTTGGCTGGGATCATTTACAACTGCATTTGGGATCGTTTGAAGCCACATTTAAACTGCATTTTGGAAGTTCAAAATCAGGGCACCATATCAGTCCATTATATGGGGAAAAATGCTGAAATGTTTTCCTCAAAAAACATAATTTCTTTACGACTGAAGAAAGAAAGACAAGTGTGAATTTAATTTAGACTGAAAGAGTACACCACAAATAAAAAGAGGGTTGAGTCCCCTTTAAACTTCAGGTACAAGTCAATTCACTGACTTTTTTTTTTTTTTTTTTTGACATAAAGGAGAAGTCCACTTCCAAAACAAAGATTCACATATAATGTACTCACCCCCTTGTCATCCAAGATGTTCATGTCTTTCATACACCTTGAGGGTGAATAAATCATGGGGTAATTTTCATTTTTGGGTGAACTGTCCTTTTAACATGATGATAATGTATGCTTGTGTATAGAGTAAAACCTCATCTGCATAATACACAGTTCTTGAAATCCATTTTTTTTCTAGCTAGCCTTTTTTTGGAAATTGTTAATTGGTAGTTCTTGAAAGATAACACTTAAACCTAAGGTGTAGCGTCTGCAGCTGGCCAGCTGTTCAGCGTATCATCCAAATAGCAACACAACACACTGCAACACATTACCTGAAAGCTTCAGCTTGAAAATAGAACCGAGTACACTGCAAGTGCTGTCAGATGGTATTCACGATGGTTCGATCTATAAAGATTTTTTTTTCCCTTTGTCTGTTTTAACTATTGCCATTTGCAGATTGCATTTCATAAATGGAAATATCAACAGAAGAGAGTACAAACACTTAAAATGGTATTCCTCCTCAGACATGAACTCTTCTTACATAAGAGACTGCATTAGTGAAATTCACTGTTCTCTCAGCCAGGAGAAGAGCTTTGAAATGAAGCTTTATAGAAAGATCAAAAAGAGAAAGTCAATCAGCTTCATATTTGCGGTGGCTGATAGCGGCACAGTTGTTATGACAACACGTTTTTAAAAGCTCCGTAATGATAGATTAGAGGAAACGTGACTCGGGTTTGCAGAAGGCTTCTGTGATCGACAAGCAGCCACAAGCACATCAAAAGCGATTCTTCAAACTCATTAGCATTTCGCATTAATCTGTGTTTGTGAAGACACGTTCAGTTATCCATAAAACACCATGTGTGTTCATTATTTGTATTCATACGCAGTGTGAACTATAGCTGTTATATGAGCATTTAAGAGGTAGATACAATCATAAATTAAATACTGATAGTTCATTATGAGGAAGTCCGCTGAGGCTGAACCGAGACTTACCATATTTAGACAAATCTCATCAAACTTCATTTCATATTGGCACACATAATGCCCCATTAGCATTTGTACAGTTTAAATGTGTCAGAGCTTGATATTTACTGAGATAGAGTTGTAAAATGATGTCTAAAAAACTCAATTAAAATATACTTTCAATTATTTCATGATTTAAACTAGGCACTAAAAGTAGTGTCAGTAGTTTTCTGCTGTTTTTGTTAATGGGTTCCAAAATAGCATTTGGATTTGTATGGGGAAAAAAAGAGTAAATAATTTGGTAACACTTTACTTAATAAGCTTCCTTAGTTAACCTTGGTTAACTAGATTAGTTAACATGAACTAAGTATGAAAATGTCTTCCTAAGCATCATTAGTTCATATATATTTTAATCTGTACTAATATATATATATATATATATATATATATATATATATATATNTTTTAATCTGTACTAATATATATATATATATATATATATATATATATATAGTTTAATCAAAATCGTTAATATTATTAAGGTACACATTACAATAAAACTTTGTTAACCTTGGTTAACTACATTAGTTATCATGAATTAACAATGACAAATCTTCTAACACATTAATCTTAGTTAATGTAAATTTTAATCTGTACTAATACATGTTTTTAATCAAAACTGTTCATTTTATTTAGGTAACAGTTTACAATAAACTTCCTTAGTTAACCTTAATTAACTACATTAGTTAACATGAATTAACAATGAAAAATCACTAATAAAGCATTAATTAATCTTAGTTAATGTAAATTTCAACTTTTACTAATATTTGTTTTCTAAATCAAAACTGTTAATATTATTTAGGTAACACTTCACAATAAACTTGCTTAGTTACCTTAGTTAACTACATTCGTTAACATGAACAAAGAAAAAATCTTCTAAAGTATTAACTAATCTTAGTTCATATAAATTTCAACCTGTACTAATACATTTTTAAAATCAAAACTGTTTATATTATTTAAGTAACACTTTACGATCAACATCCTTAGTTAACCTTAGTTAACTACGTAAGTTAACATTAACTAACAATGAAAAATTCTTTTAAAACATGAATTAATCTTAGTTAATGTAAATTTGAATCTGTACTAATAAATGTTTTGAATCAAAACTGTTAATATTATTTAGGTAACACTTTACTATAAACTTCCTTAGTTAACTTTAATTAACTACATTAGTTAACATGAACTAACAATGAAAATTCCTCTAAAGCATGAATTAATCTTAGTTAATCTAAATTTCAACCTGTACTAATATATACTTTTTTCTGAATCAAAACTTAATATTATTTAGGTAACACTTTACAATAAACATTAGTTAACTACATTAGTTATCATAAACTAACCATGAAAAATTATTCCAAAACATTAATTAGTTTTCAACCTGCACTAATACATTTTTAAAAACAGAACTGTTAATATTATTTAGATAACACTTTATAATAAACTTCCTTAGTTAACCTTAGTTAACTAGTTAACATGAACTAACAATGAAAATTATTCTAAAGCATTAATTAATCTTAATGTAAATTTCAACCTGTACTAATACATTTTTAAAATCAGAACTGTTAAGATTATTTAGTTAAGATTATTTACAATAATCAGTTAGTTAACCTTAGTTCCCATTCAGTCGTTCTCTACGACGTTACGTCAATACTGACGTATTTGGGGTCTCCCTTGGGAGCCCAATCACCTCCGATCTTTAGAAGAAAAAGACAATGAGAATTGGCGAGTGGAATTTGCATGCCACGCCACACCCCCGTACATACGGGTATATAAGATGGCGGCATGCACTCAGATTTCTGCTTCGGAGCCTCACCGTTCCTGAGCGAGAGAAGAAAGAAGAAAAAAGAAGAAGCTGTCGTTCTTTTGCTGCGGGAGAAGATCTCTTTGCCTCTCCAGTGAGGTACCAGTCTTGAGTGCACGGTTGTGCCGCGGTTCTTCCCTGGGCAACCAGCTAAAAGAGCGAATTTCTCAGCTTACACGGTCGCGTTAAACCGTATCATTCGATATGTCTTTCCAACCGTGTACTTCTGGATGCGGTAGTTTCCTGACTCCCTCTGACGGACACGATCGCTGTCTCACGTGCCTGGGCCGTCAACACGCTGAGATGGCGTTCATGGATGGTTCATGCCCTCATTGCGAGCGCATGTCCATAGCTGCATTAAGGTTATGCCTCTCGTGCTCGAGAAGGCTCCCTTCGGCTCCTTCCCGGCTGAGTTCGTCGGGCTCTACGAGTTCGGTGGCAATGCTGGTGAGGAAGAAGGGTAACCTGACGGTCACAGTTCGGAATGCTCCGACGGGTCAGCCCCCTCGGAAGTCCGACTCGTCACGCCGCCCTGACGAGTTGCCGAAGGAAAGCGCCGGTTCGTCCCGCTGCAAGCCCTGCGTCTCCTTCGGCGCTCCGGAGGAAGATCGGATGTCTATCGCGGCAACAGAGGAGGGGCTTACACCAGATGAGGCGGAGGAATCCGCAGAGCAGCTCCCCCCCGCAGCGGCTGCTCAGTCGGAGGCCGACGCTGAACTGGCGGCCATGTTCCTCCGGGTGGCCAAGAGTATCGAGTTGGTTATGCGCAAGCCGCCTTCCCCCGAGCCCTCACGGCTTGATGATTGGTTCTTGGGGTCTCAACGCGACTCAAATCAGCTGCGTCCGGCCCCAGTTCCTTTCTTCCCGGAGGTCCATGAAGAGCTCACTAAGACATGGAAAGCGCCTTACAGTGCCCGTACACGTCCGGGTTTTTCCCTCCTCACTACCCTCGAGGACGGGGGAGCCAGGGGGTACGTGGATGTTCCCCAGGTGGAGCATGCAGTTGCGGTGCACTTGTGCCCGCCCAGGTTCAGGGGCATCTTATTCACATCTGTCCATTCGGACACAGATGCCTCTGTCCTGCGTGCGGAGATTGCGGTTCTCCTAGCGAAGGACACAATCGAGCCTGTCCCTCCAGCTGAGATGAACTGGGATTTTACAGTCCCTATTTCATCGTACCGAAGAAGAACGGTGGGTTACGACCTATCCTGGATCTCCGTGTTTTGAATCGGTCCCTACTCAAGATGCCGTTCAAAATGTTAATCCTGAAACGCATTATTTCATGCATTCGGCACCAGGATAGGTTTGCAGCCATCGACCTGAAGGACGCGTACTTCAGACACAGACCGTTCCTTCGGTTTGCTTTCGAGGGTCGTATCAGTACAAAGTCCTCCCCTTCGGACTAGCCCTGTCTCCCCGCGTATTTACCAAACCTGCGGAGGGTGCCCTCACCCCACTCTGGGAGCAGGGCATCCGCATTCTCAATCTCGACGACTGGCTGATAATAGCTCACTCGCGAGATCTGTTGTGCGAGCACAGGGATCTGGTGCTCCAGCACCTCAGTCTCTTGGGGCTTCAGATCAACTGGGAGAAGAGCAAGCTCTCCCCTGTGCAGAGCATCTCTTTTCTCGGGATGGAGCTGGATTCGGTCAACATGATGGTGTGCCTCACGGAAGAACGCGCACAGTCAGTGCTCAGTTGTCTGAACTTATTCAGACACAGCACAGCGGTCCCTCTAAAGATCTTTCAGAGGCTCCTGGGGCATATGGCAGCTGCAGCCGCGGTCACGCCGCTCGGCTTGCTTCATATGAGACCGCTTCAGCACTGGGCTTGGCACCGTGGCACATTTCGGGTTGGCGTTACCCCGGAGCGTCGCCTCCTTTTCAGCCCGTGGTTGGACCTGGCGTTCCTACGGGCAGGAGTGCCCTTAGGACAGGTCCCGAGGATTGTCAACACAGATGCCTCCAGGACGGGCTGGGGTGCTGTATGCAATGGGCAAGCAGCCTCGGGCTCCTGGACAGGACCTCGACTGCAGTGGCACATCAACTGCCTCGAGTTGCTGGCCGTGTTTCTCGCGCTTCGTCGGTTCCGTCTGATGCTGCGAGGGGAACATGTGCTAGTCCGCATGGACAACATGGCGACGGTCACTTATATCAATCACCAAAGGGGTTTGCGTTTCCGTCGCATGTCGCAACTCGCCCACCATCTCCTCCTTTGGAGTCTGAAGTGGCTCAAATCGCTACGTGTCGTTCACATTCCAGGAGAGCTGAACCGTGCAGCGGATGCACTCTTACGCCAGCATACTCTGCCTGGAGAATGGAGACTCCATCCCCAAGTGGTCCAGCTTATTTGGAGCCGATTTGGGGAAGCTCAGATAGATCTGTTTGCCTCTCCAGAATCCGCTTACTGCCAGTTGTTCTACTCCCTGACCGAGGCTCCCCTCGGCACAGATGCCCTGGTACACAGCTGGCCCCGGGGTCTAATCAAGTACGCCTTTCCCCCAGTGAGCCTCCTTGCACAGACCTTGTGCAGGATCCGGTAGGACAAGGAGCAGGTCCTCTTTGTCTGCTTTGGGGGACAGCAGAAGGGGAATGCTGTCTCCAAACAGAGGTTGGCCCATTGGGTGGTTGATGCCATTACCCTGGCGTACCAGTGCCAGGGTGAGCCATGCCCCCTAGGAGTTCGAGCCCACTCCACCCAGAGTGTCTCCTCCTATGCGTTGGCGCACGGTGCCTCTCTAGCGGACATTTGTAGGGCTGCGGGCTGGGCGACACCTAACACCTTCGCGAGATTTTACAACCTCCGTGTAGAGCCCGTTTCCTCCCGTGTTTTAAAGTAACTCAGGTAATTCGGGAGGACGGCTCGGTGTCGGCTTGCTGCGCCATTCCATTCGGATCAGTGCGCCTCTCCCTGTGGTTCCCCATGGTGAACCCTGGGTCCTCCGTTCCCGCCAGTTCGAACTAAGCGGAGTAGTTCGTTACTGTGCTGGTAGTGGGTTTCCTTCGCCCCCTCCAGATGTGGCTTGAATCTCTAATTTCTCCACAATTTACCATCGTGTTCCTCTAACCTGACAAAGGATTTTGTAACACAATCTTCACAGGACATGTACTTCTGTCACTGTCTCCGACCCTCAACGGTGTGCTTCAATCTTGGCATCCCTGTGGGGCCCCCTCGGCTGGCTCCCAGGGCGTTGGGTAGGTTATGCATTGAGTACATTTGTTCCGACACGCTTGCCTTCAGAGAACAAGGGTTACAGTTGTAACCGAGACGTTAACTACACTAGTTAACATAAACTAATAATAAAACATTCTTCTAAAGCATTAATTAATCTTATTAAAGGTCAATTTTAATCTGTACTAATAAATGTTTTGAATCGAAACTGCTAATATTATTTAGGTAACACTTACAATAAACTTTCTTAGTTAACCATGATTAACTAGTTAACATGAGCTAACAATGAAATTTTTTTCTAAAACATTAATCTTAAAGTAAATTTCAACATGTGCTAATACATTTTTAAAATTAAAACTGTTAATATTATTTTATGAAGCTAACATGAATTAACAATAAACAGGTGTATTTTTATTAACTAACATAAAAAAGATTCATAAATACTGTAACAAATTAATTGCTCATTAATGCTAGTTAATGCATTAACTAAGGTTAACTAAGGAAGGTTATTGTAAAGTTTTACCATGATTTTGTTTTTATTTTAAGGTGAACTTTCACTTTAAAATGCTCATACTTTGATTGACTACAATAGTAATCAAATGATTTCTGCAAAAAGCTTCATGTCAGGTTGTTTATTCCGGGTGAGGTATGTTTGGCAAACACAGATGGGATTTTTTTCTCTCTCTGTCTGACTCGCTCATCCCATCGCAGTCACGTCTACACCATCTTTTGCTCCTTCCTGGCCGCGTCTCAGACCTGTGTTTGCTCATCTTATGCTCTGTTTGCTGTGGAGCCCCATGAGGAGGCCTCTATATCAGAGGTCAGACTACAGTGTGTATGCGTGTGTGTGTGTGTCTCCACACATCCGTCCATCCACCACACTGGCCACATTGACAAGATATGGCACTTCGATGTGCAAGATAAATTGATTTATTCCACTCAGCTAACACGTTTTGCACAAAGATGAGATTATTTTGTGACTATCGCCTGCATAAAGGTTAGCTCAAAAGATGTGCTCTGGGTGGGTTTGTTCAGTGCATTGTAGCGACACGAATGGATCCCGCAACATCAACACTGTTATTTATAGTGACCTTTGTGCTAAGGTGCAGCATATGACATTTTGAGTCTGGTATCATAATGTTTCCTTGGAGACGGTGGTAAGAAGAGAAGCTCATTAATGTTGCACAGGATTTTATGGCTAAATTTTTCAGTTTAGAACGTGATACACTTACAGTGATGGTGGGTATCGCTTGAAAGCAGTCATTGAACGTCTGTGCTGTTAATGCTGACTCTAATGTATTGATTTGGTTTCTCTGTCATCTCAGTTGCTTAACAAAAACAGTGCAGCGTTAATTCAGGTATGTGGCTGTGGACATAGTAACAATTTTAAAAAGCATGAAGCAAGATTTAAATTCATTTAATGGCAAATTACCATGCATGAGAAAATCTAGTTTAATCTAGTTTAAAAATCTAGTTTAAAACATGTTATTTTTTTACAAAATACTGTAAAAAATGGAATCGTTTTCTTAAAGAGCTATTTCTACCTGATTCAACACATAAATATTTTTGTTTGTATAAATTAATGTATAGGCTGATTCAGAAATATTTGAATAAAACTAGTTTATTTAGATGTTACTATTTTTGTTACAATTCTTCCAGTGTAACAATCAAACAAAAAGTAATTTAAAAGGTATTGTAAAGGTTTTTAAAAAGATTTTTAAAAAATCATGAATAACATTCAAAATGATTATGTTTGCTTGCAATTATTACATATGACAATCTGAATCTACTTTGCCATGCAATAAAAAGGTCAAATTACCTGATATTTGTGAAAGAAAGTCTACAAGGACACAGTCATTTCTTTGATATAATTTCCTATTTTATGGTTTTCTGAACAAAATGACTTCCTGTTTCAAAAATAAATATTATAAATTAAATATTAATACACATATTAATATTAAACCTATACATTATATATGTAAATATTAGAAATATAAATATTATTATAATATGAATCTGTCTCACTGGGATTTTTTTATAGTACAAATGCATATTCTGACCAAAAAAAAAAGGTTCACTAATAATTTCAGGTTAACTAATAAAATATTTAAGAAGGCATATAATTACTGCCATAATGTACCTGCAGCAATGCATGTATATTAGTACCGAACACATCGTGTAAATGCACTGAGGAAAGTACATTGTATTAATTCTCTGAGGGTGTATATTTGAATCTAATGTCTGCCAACAGATTTCTATTTGGCTGAACTTCAGGCACGATGAGTCAGCCATCAGTGAACTCCTTCTGATTGCCTCTAAACTTCTCATGATCGCGGGGAGCCTGTGGGTTGAAGGCAAAGCTGTGGACCTCCACGTACATTATGTTCCCTTACTGACTTCTGAACATGACAGACAGCTCATAGTTTAGGAGTTAAGTTCACTGAAAGTGACAGGGTAGTGACTGATTGATTTATTGTTCTTCTTAAAAGCAGGCTTAGAGGAGAGAGAAGAGGAGACAGTACTGGTACTATTTCTCCAGTAGAGTAGTACATAGTACGTAAAGCCTGTTGTGCACAGTATGCAAATTTTCTGCATGCACAGAGCACACGTATGACCTACTACATTTGTCACCACGTGCAGTATATTATATAACCAGAGCACTCTGTGTGGAATACTTCATCATATAATGCAATGCGTTCAACTTGACTTTCTATTCCCAATGTGACGAATGAACCGGATGTTCATCAGACATGATTTTCATCTTCACTTTAAAGAGTGCTACAGGAATGACATATTTTTATAGGTGAAAACTTGAAAATAAGTGTAGAATTTTAGCACTTCTAGTCGTCTCAAAGTCAGTGGGTTTTTTAAAAGGTTTGTGCTTAAATGCCTGAAACAAGGTCTGTAGTTAAGACAAGCTCAAGATATTTTCATGGTTTCTTCTATAACATAAAATATATCAGTATTACAGAACAAGTAAATGCCCTATTAACATTTTGTTTATAGACTTAATATGAAATCATATATGCATGTTTAATTAAAGTAGCATACTACTGTTTTAATATATATATATATATATATATATATGTGTGTGTGTGTGTGTGTGTGTGTGTGAGATACTCTTAAAGGAACAGTTCATCCAAAACTGAAAATTACCCCATGATTTACTTACCCTCAAGCCATCCTAGGTGTATATGACTTTCTTCTTTCAGATAAATACAATCATTATATTTATATTAAAAAATGTCCTGGTTCTTCCAAGCTTTATAAGTCCAGTTTTTAAGTCCAATAATATACATCCACCCATCATTAAAAAAGTACTCCACACAGCTTAATAAAGGCCTTCTGAAGCGAAGCGATGCGTTTGTGTAAAAAATATATACAAATTTAAAATTTAAAAAGACACACACGCAGGGACATATTAGACCAGACAGAGAACAGTGAACCAACAACAACTTAAATAGGAGGCAAAATGAGGATAAATAACAAGACACATCTGAACATGATGACACAATCAACAGGAGACAGAAACTAGGTCACAGTGAACACATGAGGGATGAAACACAACAAAACAGTCCAAAGGTGTGGCAGTTTGCCCCCTCCCAGAAGCCGCGACCTTGCGCGGAAACAAAAAAGGGTGGGACCAAGGGGGACTTAGGAGAAGGACAAAGCAGTGGACATGGGATGGTGACAGGGGACGGCAAAGGGCTGGCAGAAATGCAGGCAGACAATACTGGTTGAGGTTCAGGCGGAGGATGGACACCCAGGAGGAGGACGACAAACAGAGTCCAGGGTGGAGACAACGAAGGAAGGAGCTAAGGAGGGCGCAAAAGGAGCCAGAGCAGATCAAATGGAGGGAGGAGCCAGTTAGAAGACAGGAGGGACTTGGAGCAGGAAGAGCCAGGTGGGATTCAGGCCACAGCCATGAAGGTAACCCACGGAGGGAGGACCCATGGTGGAGAACAGGCTGAGGACTCCAGAGGGCCAACTAATGGCAACGGAGCAGGTGGGAGAGGAGCCCGAGGCAGAATTTCAGAGGGCCAAGGCGTAGCAGAAGGCCATGGTGGAGCCGGAGCGTCAGAGGGCCGAGGTGGAGCTGGAGGGAAGGAGGAGCCTGAGAGAGCCAGAGAGAGACAGCAGGAAGAGGTGTAGCCGGAGGAGTGGAGTCCTGAGGCAAATGGTCGACAACTGGCCAAGGCGGAGCCAGAGGGGTGAGGGAGCCCAGCGGAGATCGTGGACTGACGGACCAAGGTAGAGAAGAGGGAGCTAGGAGTCATAGAGGAATCACTGTGTCAATGGGCTGAGGCAGAGTCCGGGACTCAGAGGCTGGAGGCGGAGACAAGGGATCCTCCAGCCATGATGTCGATGGAGACTGGCAGATCTGCGGCGATCCCACCGCACAGACAGTGGGCTGAGGGTGAGCAGAGGGGTGGCCAGGAGACAGCGGTGGCGATGGTGAAGACTGGTGCAGAGGTGGTTTGAGAGGGAGGCTAGGCAGGAGTTCGGGATGATCAGGGGGCTCCGGTAATGGTGTGTGCTGCCCACACACACCACAAGGTCACTTCCAGCACCGGGAGTCATTGTCATACAGGTAGTTCGTGGCAGATAGGCAGTTCACAAATGGCCTGTTTGGCCAAAACAGGACAGACAGAGAGTTCAGGGCAGACAGATGATGATGGGGAAGAACTGTATATACATAGTCCACTGAGCTCTGCTCACCTTCAGCCATGGTGCAGTGGGTGGAGCTTCCCTCCACGTTTTCGCTGTCCATAGTGATCTCCCTTGTGGCAAGCGCTGTTGCCAGCTCACACACCTGATCAGACATTCCGAGAGGCTCGGGCTCCGGAGCGATTTCCAGCTCTGTCACTCTCCTCAGCAATGGCTCATTGATCGCGGTGGGCATAGGTTCTCCGTCTGTGGTGGGCTCGGGCTTTGGCTCCACGCAGCAGCATGACTGTGGGCTGGGCTCTGGGCCTGGCAGTGTTTCTGGATTGGGGGTAGATGCTTTCCAGATACCGGATGATGACCTCCCTCCAACTTAGTCCGGGAGGTCTGGGAGGTCAACAGAGCAATGATAATTAGCCCCAATCCAGAGACTTGAGTGTGGCATTGTCAAACACCATGTGAACAGTGAGTCCAAAGCTGTGATATAATCTCTAGCTTCCTCAAACTGTTGTACGCACATTCATGAGAGAGTGGCATTCCAGCGAATGACACAGGACGTACGCAAATGCAGTGATGAACTTGGAAGTGACGAACGTGGGAGAGCAGAGGAGAAAGCAAAACGACTTGTAAAGAAAAATGTCTGAGGATTTCGATGTAAGCCATAAGAAGACTGGTTTTAGCTTATGCTAAGCCGATGACCTATGTCATCCACTGGAACGCCACTCTCTCGTGAATGTGTGTACAACAGTTTGAGGAAGCTAGAGATTATGGTTTATAAAGTTTTAAATATGGACATTTTTCTTACACAAATGCTGCAATTCACTACAGAAGTCCTTTAGTAACCCCCCAGAGCTTTGTGGAGAACTTTTTATGATGGATGGATCCACAGCCATTCACTGCCATTATAAAGCTTAGAAGAGCCAGGACATTTCTTAATATAACTCTGATTATTTGTCTGAAAGAAAAAAGTCATATACACCTAGGATGGCCTGGGGGTAAATCATGGGGTAATACTTAAGCTAACTTAAGCCATGCTGCATCAACTATCAATTTACTGTGCGTTTCTCAAGTATCCTATTCTAATCATTTACCATGATACTGAGTGGCATAGCCAGATGTTATAGTTGATCTTTCATTAATATGCTCTCCACATTCGTTCAGGGAGAATCCGCATCAACGTCTGTATCTAAATAACTGTTAGATTACATGTCTGATGGTTAAGTAAACCACCAATCAGTCGGCTCACAGATCTCATCTCACTTTCTCATCTCATTGCTTTGTGAACATGTACTGTAACTGATGCTGCGGTGTTTGAGAACATCATAGTGGACACCTTCACTTGGCAGCTCAGCTCAGTGAAATGAGGAGATATGAAAGTCCAGTTCCAGTGTTAATCCCTCCGCTGCAGACGTGGAAAGCTGGCCTACATTAAGACTGAGTGTGTGAGTATGTGTGTGTGTCCAGAGGGTTACATAAACAACACAGCCAGATGGCATGGCTAGAGGAGAGACTTTGAACTGAGCCGCTCAAAGGAAATAGAATTTATGGAAGAAAAAAATAACACGGGATAAATTCACTCAATAAACACACTGGTCCATTCAGTCATAATCTATGGAGGTAAACAGTAATATCCATAAATACACAGTAGTTTTACGTGATTAAAACAGATCAGGATGGATTTAGATCCAGAGGAGAACACGTGAGATGATGAGGTGGAGGGAGCGTGGATCAGTGCTTCAGCCAGAGGGAATTTTCATGACCTCAAACAGCTCGAACATCATGACGTGCCTGTTAGGAGACCAAGAAACGGGCTTTGCAAATGCACAGACGTCCACGTCTGCTCTGCCTTTTCTGTTCTGACCTAGTTCACGAATGCTAAACTAGCATGTGAATGTATGAGCCATGGTGATGCATGAGAATCGTGCTGGGCCACATTTATCATACAGACACATCTTGCAGTCTGACATCTCGTCCACGTTACGCTTTCCCATGAGTCTCGAGTCCCTACACGGAAAACACGCACACTGTGAGCAAAACTCAGTGCTTTCTCTGCTGGGGCGACAGGTCTTAAAATAAATAAATAAACTTCTCCCTTGCTTTCACATTTTTCTTTATTTGTTTCTGATTTTGTCTGTCTGCAGATTCTGTCTGCGAAACATTTGTTCAGTCTGAAATTACTTCTTGACTCGTTCATTTTACATATACATTTTCAAGCTATTTGTACTTTTGTTATCTTTCTTTCTGTGGATGTACATTATTTACATATGTATATTTTCTGTGATTTTCACTATATAGCCTATTTGTTTCTGTTTCGAGTAGTAGATAAAAGATGCCAAGTTTAGCATGTATGAGAAGATCAGTGTGTTAAGGGAAATGAATAGAAACATTTGCTAATATAGTTTTTAGTTTTAATATTTTTTTTTACTCCACAAATCTAAAAACATGAATGTTTTATGACAATAATTCACAAATCGTTCATTAACAGACAAAACCTGAGTTACAAGCCAGCCTTGAGTGACGCAATCACATGACATGTAATTAAAACGTAAACAGCATGAAAGACGTTGTGCATGGCCGTGTATTTATAAACAGGGAAAAAAGTCATTTTCACTTCAAAAATTACCGGTAAATATTTGAGTTTTGTAGTTTGTCGATTGATTTAAACAACGGTTCAACAACGGCGCGGTTCACACAGAACGTTTCTCTGGCTGTATTTAAATTTTTTTTTTTTTTTGTCTATGTAAACACTAGACGGTCTGTTGCTTTTTCAGCCTCTCGCCCAGGAGAGGCGTATTTTAATACTCGTAATATATTCTAAAAACGTGTCTTGGGATCATATTTCAGTTCTGTTGCACTGCGTCTTACGTTTTAGTTGTGAATTGGCATGTTTCTTAAAGCCGCGAATCACCACTTATAGTTATATAGCTTCACTTGCAATGTAAATGCTGTGTGTATGATATTTGCAGGTTTTCATCTTGCTCAAAATGGAGCAAGAGGAAGAGTACGGGAGAAGAAACTTCACTTCTACTCTCTGTTCATCCTTATTTATTCTGTTGGATATCCTGCTGTTGATTTAATGAATTGAATTTCTTTCATTTATTCCTATTTGAAGATGTGCATTCGTTTTGAGCGAGGCCATTGCAATACACCATCAAGACTTCAGGCTTCAAAGGCCTTTTTTCCATCTTATGGCAACAGTTTGAAGTTCTCTGTAACTTAAAAGTGAATATGGAAGTAGTGCAGCACGGATGGCCCGGTGAGTGCTCGCCGTAATCTATCAATCAGACATTACATTTTTCAATGACAAACTTCATTGTCTAACCGCGCCGAAAAGCAAAAAAAATCAAAGAGCTTCGAACCTGAAGAAATATGAGAGTTCGATTGAAATTCTGTTTAAGTGTGCGCCTGCCTAATATGACCTCACTAGTATCTGTATTCATGCGCCGGCCCAACAGTAAGCCTCTCAAGGATAGAGGTTTGGGATGGCTTAAGGGCTTTGAATTGAAAAAAGAAAAGGGAATAAAGACAAAAGCAGGAGATGAAAATCTAGGGAGTATAGTCAAATCAGTCCTCGGTAAAACTGTATGTGAACTCCAGGTTGGCACGCACTGATGTTCATTATGACAGATGTGATAGGCACAGGTTTTATTATAATCAGATTAAAGCATTGTCATAGTTTAATCCAACGAATGTGGCGTGATTTTATCTTTATTTGGACCTACTGCTGAAACCACGTATTGGGTGCAAGTACCTTATTTACTGTAGCAAAAGGGACAGAATTTAATTTGATCATGTCATTTATTAGACGGGGGTAATACTCTGAATTATTGTGAAAATAATTATTGCCTGCCTGATTTTAGTTCACAGGCTAGTGCTTTTTAAATGAGGAATGTTAAGTAGTAATAGAAGGCAGATCTAATTTTCAGGACTATGGACAGCTCCACCACAACCGTAGCTTGAAAATGTAGTACATTTAATTCTTGAAGTCTTGAAAAGTGAAGGTCATTGAATTTCGATCTCTGTCAGTACAAGATCTTTGACCACAGCATTTCTCTCTGTATTTGTATGTTGATCTACAGCAGGTTTGTCTGTTCACTGGAGCTGGTTCAGTGTGTCTGGATGCTGTCCAGTCATCCATGAAAAATTAGGCTAGAGTGTTGGTATGTGTGTGTGTGTGTGTTTGTGTGCGTCGTTGTCCCTGCGTGTAAATGTGTGTATAAAAATGCTTTAAAAAATGTTTTAGTTTCAGTTCAGGAACTGGTATTTGAATTTACTTGGCCACAACAATGTTAAATTGTAATAATAATACTAAAAAATATAAAATATACACTGCCGTTCAAAAGTTTGGGACCAGTAAGATGTTTTTTAAGAAGTCTCTGATGCTCATGAAGAGTGCATTTACTTTACTAAAAAAAAAAGTAATATTATGAAATATGATTGCAATTTAAAGTAAGAGTTTTCTTTTCAATATACTTTAAAATATAATTTATTTCTGTGATGCAAAGCTGAATTTTCATCAGCCATTACTCCCGTCTTCAGTGTCACACGATCCTTCAGAAATCATTCTTATATGCGAATTTATTATCAATGTTGAATGCGCTGCTTAATATTTTTTTGGAATTGGAATTTTTTTTAGGATTCTTGGATAAATAAAAAGTTAAAAAGAACATCATTCATTCAAAATAGAAATCTTTTCTAACAATACAAGTCTTTACTATCACTTTTTTATCAGTTTTTATCATTGCTGAATAAAAGTATTAATTTCTTTCAAAGAAAGAAAGAAAGAAAAAATTCACTGACCCCAAACTTTGAACAGTAGTGTACGTTGTTACAAAAGATTTCTAATTTAAATAAATGCTGCTTTTTAAATATTTTATTCATCAAAAAATTCTGGAAAAAGTATCACAGGTTCCAAAAAAATATTACGCAGCACAACTGTTTCCAACATTGATAATAAATCAGCACATTAAAATGATTTCTGAAGGATCATGTAATCAAGTAATGATGCTGAAAATTCAGCATTGCATCAGAGGAATAAATTATATTTTTAAGTATATTAAAACAGAAAACAACAATTTTAAATTGCACTAATATTTCGCAATATTTCTATTTTTTCTGTATTTTTAATTAAATAAACACAGCCTCTATGAGCAGAAAACACTTCTTTAAAAATATCATAAATCTTACTGATCCCAAAATATTTTTTATAAATTACTAAATTATTAAATATTCTGTGAAATTAAGTAAATATTGTTCATAAAATTAAAGTTAACTGGTAACATTTTACAATAAAGTTCCATTTTTTGACATTAGTTAACATGAAACTAGTGAAAAATTTTAAAATCTTAGTTAATTTCAACATTTACTAATACATGATTAAACTAAAGATTGTATCCATTAATAATAGACTTGAGCTAACATTAACTATGAACAGTTGTATTTTTATGAACTAATGTTAATAAAGATTAATAAATACTGCAACAAATGTATTGCACATTGCTAATGTTAGCTAATTAACTAACATTAACTAATGAACCTTATTGTAAAGCGTTAGGAGTTAATTTGTGAAATATACTGTAATACAGGTTTTCTTAAAATCCATTCTATATAATTCTATTTCCTTAAAGTAAAAAACAGGATCATGTTCAAATAATTTCAGATTAAGAAACAGAATTATTTTCATTCTCCTGAATGGTTCACACCCCTGGCATACAAGTGTACAAGGTTTAGAAAGCTGCCTATACTTGCATCGATTGAGATACACGCTGACTCATATCCATGTCCACATCTGTAATCTAACAATATCTCTTCTGATGCCGCTTGTGTGAGGGGACTTAAGTAGCCGGATCATTGCTGGAGATAACGAGCGCTGATTTCCATCATTCTAATGCATAAAATCTGACTATTTCAGTAAATTCTTCTCTGTGATGTATGCATTAAGGATAACTGGCTCCTCTCATATCCACATCTATGAATATGCAATTGAGATGAGAAATCCCGTTGCTTATATTGCAAAAGTACACATCCAAAGACAAAAAAAAAAGAAAGAAAGAAAAAAGAAAGTGAGAGAGGACAAACTACTGAAACACTGGAGACCGAATATGCATGACGTTTGAAGATATAAAAAGTAAAGTCAACATGAAACAGAAGTTGTTTGGATTTTTGATCGTTGTTGTTTGCTATTGCTGCAATTTCATGCAATTTTCAGATTCTGCTCTTGCGTTGGTAAATGTCATCAGAGAAGAGACGATGTTGCATCTGTTTTTCAAAAAGATTTGATTTTTTTTATCAGCTGAGATTCATATTTTAATTTTAATAAGCTTAACAATGCTTAATAATATATAAATATTTTTTTTGTAGACTAAGTCTGTATAATTTATAAACTTAGTTACAATTTTACAAAATTCCCAAAATAACTGGTAATCTACCTCATTGCATCACTACAGCTAAAAGGATTACATGTGCATGAGAAAATACCGTATTTAGGCTGACATCAAGCTCTGTGGCTTAGAGAAAGGCTCATGAAAAAACCCAAATGCTTAACAATATTTTAAAATTTCCTGATTTAGGATTTTCAAAGATCTTTTGCTTCTTTCATCATAATATTATCTGTTTTTTTCTTCTTGAAACGACTTCTGTCTAACAGTGAAACTCAAACCTGCCACAGCCACAAGAGGGTGCATATTCCTCCCTCTACCTTTAATAAGAGTGTTGTAATATTTCCTATATGCACAAAAACTAGTGCACAAAATGTTCATTATTGATGAGAATAGGGATGCCTCATCTGTGCAGAATATCTGAAAGCCAAAGCAACATAATAGTATTCATACATATTCATAGACTTCACTTTTATTTCATAAATGGTTTCATTGATGGAAAAAAGAATGTGAACTGTTCCATTTAGTAACCAGTGAAACTTTCTTTGAGCCAGTGTCCTTAACCAAGAGTTTCTTAAGCTGTTTATTAGACATTCACACAAGTTTTCTGTATATATATATATGTATATGTGCAGTGCTATTCAGATCTTGAGGTCAGCATTTCAATAAGCCTGAGACATTTCACAAAGAATTTGTCTCTTGTATTTTTCATCTCAGATCTTTTGGATCATTGTCATGTCACATGACCCAGCTCCTATGGGTTTTGGATCAGACAGAAGCTCTGACATTCTGCTGCACAATTTCTGGATATGACTTGGATTTCATCGGTCCCTCAGTGACTGTAAGCCATACAGGCCCTGAGGCGGCACGGCAAATTTTTATAAGTAATTATCACTTTTCTTTTTTTCCTGTGACTCTATAATGAGAACAGTTGGTCTTAATCGTCCTCATCACACACAGAGCATTCTGGGAGTGTAACGGTGTGACTGGGGTTGGATGGGAACACTTGTGAGAGTTCTCCATGTGTCAGAGTTCATCTGCATGCGGCCCATCTGCTCTGAGAGTTAACACGCCATCAAATCTGACTCAGGAGTCAAAGAAGAAGATCTCAATGCTCACAGGGTTCTCCTAATGGTATTTCACACCCTAAATCATTTAATTTGTTGAAACCCGCATTTAAAGACTTGTTTAATCTCAGTTAGTTCAGTGCTGTTATTTGTATTCACATTCTATTTGTCATATAGCCAACCCAAGCCAAGAAAATACATGCCTCTATATATATATATTTCTGCAACACCGCAATTGTGTACCTTACTGCACATTTCGCAGCAGTTTCAAAGTGAAATGTCTAGAGAGCGATGCTGAAACATGCATTCAATATGTGACCGTGGCATGTTTTTATTACTTTGGTACAGGCACGTATTGCTGCGTATTTATTACGCTGCTTGAGGTACATATTGCAGCTGTTCAGAATTCAAATGTCAGGGGAGTGTTGCTAAAGCTTATAGGAGAAGTTCCAGAGTATTCTCTTCCAGAAGAAGAGATTTACACATAGTGTACTAATGTACCCAAATGTGGTTGTAAACGATCTTAGCCAAGGAAGAAGGGTCTTATCTGGCGAAAAAGATCGGTTATTTTCATTAAAAAAAAGAAATTTATATACTTTTTAATATCAAACGCTCGTCTTGTTTTACTCTGCCTGGACTTGAAAAACTCCCATCTATTCTTCTCCCTCAACTTCAAAATCGTCCTATATCACTGTTTTACCTTTTTTGTTAAGGGTGTTTGACCTTCTTTGCATGTTCACTTTGCAAAGACTGGGTCGGTACTTCAGCAGCGATGTAGGATGATTTTGAAATGATTTTTGAAGTTGAGAGATAAAATACGAGTTTTTCAAAATACCCTAACTGTCTTGAGCCAGAATACACAGAGTTCAGGCAGAGCAAGACAAGACGAGCATTTGAGATTAAAAAGTATTTGAACTGTGTTTTTTTAATAAAATATAAACCTGCACTTGTGAGTTATAAACTCGACTAACATAAAACAAGACTACGTTCTCAGAATTGTGAGTTTGTATCTCTCAGTTTTCGCATATTCTGACTTTATTTCTCATGTCTTGCAATTCTGACATTTAACTTGCTATTGCAAGTTTATATCATGCATTTCTGACTTAATTTTTTAGATTTGTGTGATATAATCTCAGAATTACAAGTTATAAAGTCAGAATTGCGAGACATGAGAAATAAAGTCAGAATATGCGAGATACAAACTCACAATTGTGACTTTTTTCTTAGAATAGTGAGTATATCTTGCAGTTCTTACTTTATAACATGCACTTGGTAGTTATTAACTCGCAATTCTGAGAACATATTAGTCTTGTGTTATATTAGTTGAGTTTATATCTCGCAATTCTAATGCTATAACTCACAACTGCAAGTTTATATCATGCAATTCTGAGAAAAAAAGTCAGAATTTATCTAGTTTATATCTCACAACCTTTTTTTTTTTTTTTCTTATTCAGTGGCGGAAATAGTTTGCACCAGAAATGTTGTGGATTTGAATTTGCAACACCCCACAGGAAGTTGAATTGAAATGTCTGGAAAAGGAATTTACTGAATTTCTACCAGTTTATTGTTCAAAATTTTAGGGCCAGTAGGATTTTTTAAAATGTTTTTAAAATCGGTCTGTTACGCTCAACAAAGTATTTACAATGAGGATTTACAGTGACATTGTGAAATTTTATTAAATTTAACTAAATTTAATTAAATATAACTGTTTTCTGTTTCATTATATTTTAAAATATAACTTATTTCTGTAATGATAAAACTACATTTTTTACAATCATTACTCCAATATTTAGTGTCACATGATCCTTTAGAAATCATTCTATGCTCATTTGATGTTCAAAAAACATTTCTTATTATTGTCAATGTTGAAAACAGTTGTGTTGAGTAATAATTTTATAGAAACTGCAATATTTTTGTGACATTGTCAATTTAATGCATCCTTCCCCCTTAAAACAATCTTATTAACCCCAAGGTTTTGAAGGGCTGTGTGTGAATAAATATGTAAAAATTGATTTAGGATATTTAATTCACATTTATAATTATGTGACTGACTTTTGATATTTTACAGCTATTATCTTGCTCCAGATGTCAGGTTTGACAATAGAAATTTGAATTCAGCTTTTAATGACAGATGACAGTGGCATCTGTCAACATCTGCACGTTTTAAAAGTTAACCAGAGCAATGAAGATGAATAATAAGCCCCCTGAACGTCTTTTGTATGCATTGCCATATAAAATGATGTGCCAAGCCAAATGTTCTATTCACGCTTAGATTTGTTACATTTTTAACACTCGGGAAGTGAAAAAGAGCGGGGTGCATTCAAAGCATGCAATTTCTCACTCCTTCATTGCAAGGAAAAACCAATCAAACCAATATGACATCAATCAGATCTCTTTCATCTCCTGAAATCGTTCCTTTTGGCAAAATCCACTCGTGTGGCACGCTTTGAATCCAAAGCGATGTAATTCAACACTAAGATACAATAAATAATCATCTTATCTACAAAAAGATGAAGTAGGTTTAGCTGATGAAATGTTTGCAACAGATGTAACGGTTTGTACATGTTGCTTCAGGTGATCCTGTGCTAAAAAGTCACTGTATGCTTGTTTCATATAATCGCTTTGAAGAATTTTTAGAATATTTATGACTGGTATTGCTAAACAGTAAAGGGGCTTGACTGATTTGTACAATCCTTCATTTTCCTTTATTAAACTGTTTTAAAATTCAACACCGAGTGCTAGTTTAAGGTCAGGCTTTATTAAGTGGACAGGTTCTTGGTTCTCAGAAGTGAGAGAATGTGAGTCTATAAGAGAGAGAGAGAGATAAAAGGGAGAAGACTGGGTGTCTTTGAAGGTCTTCCTTTGCAGAAGAGCATGTTTGATGTATCGACAGCATGTGTTCAGTGAAGCAACAGATGCTAGTTTTATAATGGAGTGAACAGCAATGCAACGCAACCACATTTAACCTTGTTCGCTTCAAAGAAAAAAGCCACAGGGTGAAGTGATAACGCTTTTGCTTTTGGATCCAGCGCCCAGACCTACTATTAGATGAAGTAACACAGGAAATCGTCATATCATACATCTCAAACATCTCAGTGGTTTTCAAAGTGTGGGGCTTGATGGCGGTATTGACATGAATTATGGGTCTGTTCTTCACACAGAGCTATCATATGGCATCAGAAGACTTGGATTTTATTATAAAAATCACATACGGACTAGTTTTATGGTATTTTTATGTTTTTATTTGAACCTTGACTGTATCCTCTCATCCAGATTCCATCCTCTCATCCCTTATCGGTGTTCTTTTAAATTCCACAGAAGAAAAAACAATGATAGAACAATGATACTCAGTGTTAATGTCATTTTTTTCACCAACCAAAACGAGACGATAAAGAAATAGAACTCTGAAAATCTATTGCCATTTTCAGTGAATAAAAATTAGATTAAAATGTTAGGGAGGGAGGATTTGGGAAGAGATTCATTCAAAGCAAATCTGCTGTGTGGTTAGGAGGTTATGTGTATATTTGAACTTTAACATAGCCTATTGATTGAGCCTATTGATGGCTTATTGATTGACAAAAGCTTGCATACACTTCCTGCACGTCTCATAAAACGTTCAAAAATGTTAATATCTGAGAGTAAGAGAAGCCCAGACATGGGCTGAGCGCACAGAATGAAATATGTGGTAAACAAGTTGTTAAAAAGAATGTATAATTAGCCTAAATATTTCATTGAAAAGAAGACCATGTTCTTGTTTCTTTATGAGAAGTGGTTTTATTTCATTTTAATATAAAGGCATGTTGTGTGCTACATCAGTTAAAAATGTGTCTATCCTGATAAAACCTTAATATCAAACCTATATAATAAGTTTGGAAATTTTTGAGAAATGCTTAATAAATGCAGTACACTGTAACTAAACCCGTAATTGAGTCATATTGAGTCAATCTATAATTAGGGGTATGTGTGATGACCGTGGCCTCTATTATCAATTTTACTAATTTTTTAATAACTTTTCAAGCAATGATCACTTTTATATCAGGGGACCAATTTGGTAAATGGTTTTGCACTTTAGATTAGCTCTAAAATACATGTTTCTGTATATATTACTTGTAAATATTTGTCCAAAATAATCATTAAATTATGAGAAAGGTTTTATAAAAATATTTTGCTCATGTATCAATCATCAATTTTGTGTATTTTGTGTAATCAGTGTTAACTGTGTTACTTCTTATAAAACCCCCTATAAATCAGCAATGGTTTGTTCCAAAGTCACATGTCCAACATCACATGATATAATTTCAAAGGCAGTGTAGTAAATTATAACTTCTCCTCTTCAGTATTTTATCTATTTATCTATTATTATCTGCACATAGAGTAGATTAATTGACCGTCAGCTGTGTTACCAACATGTTCTGGTGAACTTGCATCATATGTTATATTTATAAATATTTAGAGAAAGAATATAAAGAAATAAGTTAATCAAGGTCATGTACTTGTGTTTCCCCAATTATCCCTTGTATTTAAGTTCCTGTCTATGCAGTTCTCCGCTGTCGGGTCTACAAGTTATGTACGTGTGTTTGTGCCTGCTCTTGTTGTGGATGTACCCCTGTATTTGATTATTAAAGACTGTTTATGTTTAGTCGTGCCTCCTGCGTGCTTCCTGCAACGTTAGTGACAGAAGACCCAACTGACAACAGTTAATTTTGTGTCTACCTTTTTTGTTTCTGTAGTGTTTCCCACATGGATCCCCTCCTTCGCCCGGGAATATCTCCTCCTCCTCTTGCTGGAGCAGGGGAAAAGATCGCTTGAGCGCCACACCAGACTGTTCCTGGCCCTCGCCAACCTCTCCAGCTACTCGGACGACGCGCTGTGTGTTTTACGACGCCAGTTTAAACCCCACATATAGAGCGCTGTCGTCCGAGGAGGGCCCTACAGTGAATTTCGCCACCTTTGTGGAGTGGACACTCCGGACCCAGTGCCCAGGCCACCATCTCCCCGCTGAGCGGAGGCACATGCCCGAGCCCACCACGGAAGGAGAGCCCAAGCTCGCCACAGTTGACAAGCCATTTCCACACCGAGCAACATAGCAGCAGATCGCTGGAGCTACATATGACGTCATCCCAGGTGTGTGTGCCAGCTACAATGCTCATCGTGAGGAATAAAGCCGAGGTCAGTGTGATCGCCAGAGAGGAGCTTCACCCACTACAACATGGCTGAGGGTGAGCTTTCTATGGACCTGGGTATAAGGACTGCAGAGGAGGATCTTATAGACTGGAATGCTGACCTGCCTTCTCTACTCCCTCCCTCCTCGGAACCCTCTGTCACCCCTGTTCCCAGAGCGGGCTGCGGTTCCCACGTCCTGCCCAGAGAGGTTTCCGGTTTCCACGTCCAGCCAAGAGTGGGCTCCCGTTCCTGAGTTTAGCACAGAAAGGGCTCCTGTTACCAAGTCCAACCTAAAGAGAGATTCTGTTTCTAAGCCCTGTCAAGAGAAGGTTTCTGTTCCTGAGGGCAGCCCTGAGAGCCCAGAGGCTCACAAATGCCTGCCCTCCCACCCACTTCTGCCTCTTCCTCCTCCTCCGCTGTCGTCTGGCAGCCCCTCTACTCACCCTCAGCCCACTATCTGTGTGGTGGGCTCACTGCGGGTGTGCCAGTCTCCATTGGCGTTACGGCTGGAGGATCCCCTGTCTCCGCCTCCAGCCTCAGAGTCCAGGACTCCGCCTCTGCCCGTCAACCCAGCGGCACCACCATGGCTCCTAGCTCCCTCCTCTCCACCATGGTCTGGCTCCACTGGGCTCCCTCATCCCTCCGGTTCCGCTGTAGCCCGGCAGTCCACTGGCTCCAGTGGGCATTCTGGTCCCTCCAGTTCCGCCTCAGGCTCCTCCGCCTCCGTTGGTTGGCCAACTGGAGTCGTCAGCCCTTTCTCCTCCATGGCTCCTCCCTCCATCGGGTCCACCGTGAGTAATCATAATTGCTGTGGCCTTGGTCCCACCTGGCTCTTCTTGCTCCAAGTCCCTCCTGTCGTCTCCTCGTGTACTCCTGTTTCCACCTTGGCTCCTCCCTCCATCGTCTCCACCTAGAACTCTGTTTGTCGTCCTCTTCCCGAGCCTCCGCCCAAGTTTCCACTCATGCCTCTCTCTGTAGTTGTCCACGGCACGATGACGTACCTTCTGGGAGGGGGGTGATATGTCAGGATCATGGACCTGTTTTGTCTTGTTTTGACCCTGTCTCTGTTCCTGTTTTTCCTTATTTGGTCATGTTCCTGTCCTCGTTTAGTTTGATTATTATCCCATGCGCCTGTGTTTCCCCAATTATCCCTTTTATTTAAGTTCCTGTCTGTTCAGTTCTCCCGTCGGGTCGACAAGGTATGTACTTGTGTTTGTGCCTGCTCCTGTTGTGTTTGATTATTAAAGACTGTTTACGTTTAGTCGTGCCTCCTACATGCTTCCCGCAACAACGTTAACGTGACAATTATTTTATTTCAATTTCGGTTTTTGCGTGTATGTGTGTGTGTGTGTGTGTGTGTGATTTCAGTTAACATTTACAAGAATTTTTCTTTTTACATTTTAGTTTAAATTAACTTTTATTACCCTGCTTTAGAATGACACGAGTGTAAGTAAATAATGACAAAAAGTTTTGGTTAATCTCCTTATTTCATATTGTTCCTGCAAAAGAGTATTGTGTTTAACTTTCATTTATTAATTAGCATTTTCAAAAGTCAATTTTTCTTATAAAAATGCTTTATGTAATTTTTCTTATTCATTTTTGGTTGAACTCCCCATTTCATATTGTTCCTGCATATGAATACTGTGTTAATGTATTCATTTGCATTTTCAAAAGCCATTTTTATTATTAAAATGTTTTATACATTTTTGCAACAAAGTCTATCTGTCTGTACAGTTTTTTTTTTTTTTTTTTTTATTAATTTTTATGCTTTTTTTTTTCAATAAATCTATTTGTCATTCAGCAATAACATCAAAAGAAATAATTCAATAAATGTTTTTCTTCTTCAACTAAATTAGATTCCAGAGTTAAGTTTTATTTTCAACTGTAAAATAATAATGCTTCTTCATTTTAAATCGCTTGTGTTTTTATTCATTTTAAACATTTTTTTTTTTTTAAAAAAGCATCTGCTAAAGTAATAAATAGGCATATAACTGTTATATTTATTAATCAACATTAAATGCCAAGATTTAGCAACAATGCTTAGGATCAGATTAGATTACAAAGTCTCCCATGGTTTAATATTAGTTTTTCTTTAATTGTTCAAACATCTCATAATATAAGAAGTGTGTCGTGAAATTGCATTGATGAAGTGACCTTTGGGTTTTTGATATCCTACTGCTTCGTTTCCACTCACAGAGGAGGCCAAAAATACAACCGCGCACAACAATTAACTGATCTTGTCGCACTACGTGAAGCTATTCAAACAATTCCCCTCAGAGGACAAATAGTAATTAAGAAACTGCTAAACTGTAGCAAGTGCCTCCAAGGCTATGTGAAACAATCTGGCAGATCTGTTAATTGATGTTTACTTGTGACAGTGGGCATCTTCCCCAGCTCAACACAAGAAGAAGTAGGTTAACTGAATTTTAGGAAATAATTCCTCTTGGAATGCGGTAAGCCAGATGATTCAATGCCATATTCCTCCTTTGATTTGCACAGCCCAAACCGTGTCTCTTGTAAAGCAGGGAAACGTTACCAGCTGTGAGCAGTTTAGTCAGTTCAGTCAGGAGTCTTAATCCTGTAGCTTTTTTTATAAAAAGTCATACAGGCCATACTGATCTTCACATTGCAAACGGTGCCCAGGACTCCCTCCGTATAGTGGCATCTCCCAATCCAACATCTATTATGTATGACTCATTGAGAGGAGGTCAAACAGCTGCTCCCGCAGATTAATGTGCACATAAATATTAATAAAATGTGCTCCTAGGGCTATGCTCCTGTAATCTGCAAAACAATTTGAAATCCTGGGCAGCTCTGTAAGACAGGGAAATCACACTTTGAGACTCATCCTTCCAGAAATGTCTGCAATTTCATGAGAGTAGCTTAATCCAACTCATACATTTATTAAACAGAAAGAAGACCCATTTATTTCCTTGCTTTTAAGAACACACTCATTAGTGTTGAATCATACAGTATAGACATACATTGCTTGAGTATTTTCTAAAATGTATAAAATATTGTAATTACAGAAAATAGATTTTAAAATATATCTTTTAAAAATTAAAACTACAATTCAAAATAAAGCATCATATATAATATACAGAGTTGGGGAGCAACAAATTACATTTAATGGAATTACATAATTTCATTACAAAATAAATGTAACTCAGCTACAGTTACTGAGAAAAACATGTAATTCAATTACAGTTACTTATGAAAATAAGTGGGTTACATCTGAATATTTTCAGACACAAAGATTTGATTGATTTCTTTACCAAATTGCAATGACTGTTCTAAAATATGAGACTCCAATCTTTCAGGACACAGTATAGGACATATGCTTATTTGACAAATGTTTTATTTCCTATTTGGATGTATGTATATGCTTTATTTTTTATCAATTAACTTTTTTTCCCCCAAGGCACTGTTAAATGCTAGTGTTTCCTGGCATAGCTATGCAAAGATTTGATTTCAAAAACAGGATCATAACTATTAAAATATATCTTGTGGTTTTAAATCTGTATTTAACCTCAGAACAATCTTAAAGTAAAAAGTAAAAAGAAATCTTAATTCAGTTGATAAAGATTTTGAGAAGTCTAACAGTTGAAAACATTCATTAGCAATTTAGAAAAGTAATCAAATGTTATCAGTTACATTACTTTAATAAAGTAATTGAAAGAGTTACACTATTTATTACATTTAAATAGGGTAACTTGTAATCTGTAACAATTACATTTCCAAAGTAACCTTCCAAACACTAATAATATATTGTCATTTAAAAGATTTTTTTAATAGTTTCTTCACATTAAAAAGTCTCTCATATTCACCAAGGTTGTTTATTTGATCAAAATACATTACAAATATGTAATATTTTGGAATATTATTAAAATTTTAAATAACTGTTTTCAATTTAATATATTTTACAATGTAATTCACTCTGCACTGTCACATCATCATTCTACAATGCTGGTTTGGTGAACAAAAAACATTTCTTATTATTATCAGTGTTGAAAACAGTTGTACTGCATAATATTTTGCAGAAACTGCAATGATGAATAAAGTTCAAAAGAACAATTTATTTGAAAACGAAATCTTTTTTTAATCAACTCTAATCAGTTTTTAGCAATTTAATGCATTTTTGCTGAATAAAAGTATGAATTTCTTTCCAAATCAATCAGTCAACCAACCAGTAAATAAATAAATAAGTGCATCTTACTGACTCCAAACTGTTAGTGTGTATGTATTAAAGTGCTCCTATTATGCCTTTTCGAATATTGCCTTTCATGCAGTGTGTAATGTAGCTGTATGTGAATACAAACGATCTGCAAAGTTGTAAAGCCAAAAGTGCACAATAATAAAGTTATTGGGTAACACTTTATTTTAAGGTGTCCATAATACAGAGTAATTACCTAATTAAGTACTTAGTAGTAGCCGTTGTACTTACATGAAACAAAATGTACTTGCATGTAACTAAGTTATGGAACAGCCTGTTACAGTTTGTAATTGTGTAGATGTAATAGGCAGCTACTGTTACACATATGTAACAGGCCGAGTCTGTCTTGATATCTTGATACACTTTATTTTAAGGAACGAATGCCTGTGTACTTACATTTTTAATTATGTAGCTGTGTAACAGACTCGGTCTGTTACATATGTGTAACAGTAGCTGCCTATTACATCTACATAATTACAAACTGTAATTACAGGCTGTTACATAACTTGGTTACATCGTAAGTACACGGTGTAAGTACAACGGCTACTACTAAGTACTTATATAGGTAATTACTCTGTATTATGGACACCTTAAAATAAAGTGTTACCAGTTATTGTCTCCCAAAAAGAAAAAATCAACTCTGACCAGCCTGAATGAGTCGTTAGTAATTCGAATCCCACTTCCGTGATGGCTACACATCATGGTGTAATACATTTGCATAATTCTCGGCTATGAACAACTTGACCCGTTCTCAAACAGTGTTGGGGAAAGTTACTTTTAAAAGTAGTGAGTTACAATATTGAGTTACTCCCTAAAAAAGTAACTAATTCCGTTACTTAGTTACTTTTTATGGAAAGTAATGCGTTACTTTACTTTTGTGTTACTTTTTAAATCTGGGCAGGGCTTGCTTGTTTGTTTTTAATAAAAAAAAGTTCTATTTTTGACAAATGTAAAAGCCTTTTCACACCAAAAGCCTCAGGCTTTGAGAAAAGTAAATTCATGTCTATACAGTAGAATGCAGAAGAAAAATGTCAACACTTCAGCAATAAAAAAAGGGAAAACAAATGTTAGATTATATTGAGTAATTTTTGCTTATTAGTATGGTTGAATTGGATCATCAAAGGTCGGCAGCAAAGACATCGGTTAATAAAATGGGATTAATGCATAAAGGATATTTCTATTTTTTAACATATTTAATTATTGCAGGATTGCGTCATATTCTGAGTTGAATTTCACTGTTTTTATTCATTTTGAGGAATACTGAATCTGTTTTTTGTGAGT
>JAHKKF010537688.1:0-11661 GCA_019740295.1 Labeo calbasu
AGCTTTTTTTCAAAGAAAAGTGTAAGTCACTTCAAGTTCGCTAGTGAATCCATCAAAGTCCATCAAAGTAACGACAACAGTTAACGTTAATGCTAGTGGGTTTTTTTTTTTACAGCTTTGACGCACATTCATTATAGCAGGGCAGGCTATAGTCTGTGAATACGGACTTAAAACTAACAGCAGATTAAACGGCTAAATGTAAAAGTATAAATACGATCCCTGTCAGTTCTCCTAATCTAATGACGACTATTTGTCAGAAATCAGTCTTGTAAAAGAAATTGATATGCTACATACTAATATTGCCATGGCTAGAATTTTGTTGACAAAATTCAACAAAATTCTAAAGTGTCAAAATTCTTGTCAGTGTAAAGCTTCGATTTTGCTTTCGATTCGATTTTGCGCGCGATTTTGGCGTAGCTTGTCAGTGCTTTACGGCTCTGTGTATTACTTGCCGCTCCAGCTGAACGCACATGATGGAGCTTTACTACTAATCAAAGTACCGGCTTCATTGACTAAACGTGCCTCACGACATCGTGCGATTAATCGTTGCAGCCCTACCAATAGACAATCCACTTCGCACAAATAGTTTTTAAAATGCATTCACTGACTTGGCAAACATTAATGATCTATCTATCTATCTATCTATCTATCATCCATCCATCCATATCTATCCATCTGTGATGAAAAGGTTTTAAAAAAAATAAAAAATTATTAAAGGATGATTAAAATGGATTTTTTTAAAAAAAAAGATTTTTTTTTTTTTTGGATGAGCACAGGTTGCCTGAAACACATAATGGCAGGCCCTCCACTGGGCTGGACACTAACTTTACAAAGAATGCTCTCACACATAGTTTGAAGAGCAGACACGAATACCCATCAGGGCTTTTGGCAGCCCACAATTTAGCTGGAATGGTCCTGGCACTCCTAAAAAGAGGGAAGCTCTTAAGAGGCCCCCGACTGCAGGTCTTTTATCACAGTAATGATAGACAAGACACAGCCGGGACCAAAGCCTCCCAGATCTCAGTCTCTGGGAAGGGTGTAAACATCCACACATATGTGCAAACAACCACACACACTTATGAACACAAAAAACAAGACAGCATCCAAAGCAGAGGCAGCTGCACTTTGGGATGTGTGTGAAGCGATTCTGGAGTTAAGATTGCGATGGAAGAGAAACAGAAATGCTCAAAGGGCCAATACACACATACACAAACAAACACACAGCTAACAATGATGTGGCCCAAAATCAAAAATTCTCCTGGACCTGTCTTGTCTCTCTCACACACAAAGCAACAATGCAAGTCACAAATTATACACAAAAGAATGGCGACGCTCACTCAAGAAGCCATGGAGGGTGTCAGACAGTATAATTTTGCTAGCTCCAGAAAGTCTACAGTCATGGGCGTCACACTTTGTCATTAGCTTACAAAGGCTGTCATTACCGTCCACATAATATATATATTGACTACAGCTTTACCCTCAACTTTGCAGCTCCCTTAATGACGCTTTTGAAACCTAGAGGATCTGGACTTCATCAATGCTGAGAATCAACATTTCTCAACAGTCAGACCTCAAGCGGTGAAAATGGGTGGTAAAAACCTGCCCACAGAGACCCTAACTACTAGAGTGCTCAAATCTTCTGCCCTAAAGTGGTTGCCACTACTCACCTATTAGCATTTTTTATTGGCAGAAATACAATGAGGATATGAAACGGCTCTGACGGATCATTTAAAAGATTAGTTTACCCCCTTTTTTTTTTCTTCTTTTAGGTTCCACAGCAGAAAAACAAAGCAAGCCAGACAGGTTTGAAACAACAAAAGTGCGAACGTCTCCTTTAAGATGTTCTGTTCAAACCCAGGTTATTCTACAAATTCAAAAATAATTACCATTTTACAGCAATTTGCATAGCAAACAGCTAGTGTTATACTGATTCATCTGCAAGTGTTTGATATAACGTGAGCTACTCCAAACTGTTATGATTTATCTTAACTGGCAACAATATCCTGTTCTTGTGATTGCGTCTGATTGGATGAGGCAGAAAACTGCTGATTTACAGACACACTCACACGTTCGTTCAATAGTGTATTAATGGTTGCCTGGCAGCCTATGGTTAATTTAATACACAGTATTGTTTATCAGAAGAACTGTGTTTGTGACTGTTTTTAATAAATGTAATTATATACTGAACACTGATGTATATTCATGTGTTGTTTTTAAAAGGACACTTTTAAAACACTACCGTTCAAAATTTTGGAAATGTAGTATTTTTATAATGTTTTTGAAAGAAGTCTTTTATGCGCACAGTATTGTGATCAAAAATACAGTAAAAATCGTAATTGTGAAATATTATTACAATTTAAAATAACTTGAATATCAAATTTATTCCTGTGATGCAAAGTTGAATTTTCAGCATCATTACTCCGTCTTCAGTGTCACGTGATCCTGATTTGGTGCTCAGGTAACATTTCTTTTTTGTTCCCACATGTGCAGTCTGCCTCTAGTGAGCATAACATGATTGTTTGAGTTATTTCTCAGTAATAGGCTGGCTATATCCTGCTGATGATGAGGGTGCTGTCTCTGAGGAAGTGACACACAGCCGAACTGACAGGAATATTCTCTCAGCATCTCTGCTAACTACAGTACAGTAGTCACAGCAAAATGATCTTATAATGGCTGCATCATCACTCACACACAATAAACTCTTTCAAACATTCCCAGGGTACAAAATTAATATTTTCAAAGCATCCAGCTGCAGTAAATACTGGCTTTAGTAAGTAAATGTAACATTTATTAATGTAAGTGACACAATCTATTCAAATCAAAGAAACCATCTTTCGCATCATTTGCATCTTCTAATGACTTAACACAATGGAAAATTTACCATCAGAGATTTATTTAGAAAGGTTTATTTCCACATACACTACTGTTTAAATCGTTCAAACGTTTTTTGAAAGAACTTTTGAAATAGAGTACTATGACACGTATGTGTCAGAAAGCTCTTGGATTTCATCAGAAATATCTTAATTTGTGTTCTGAAGATGAACAAAGGTCTTACGGGTTTGGAACGACATGAGGGTGAGTAATTAATGACGGAACTATCATTTTTGGGTAAACTATCCCTTTAATTTGATCAAAAGTGTCAACTGTTTCAGAGGATTTATTTTTTAAATAAATGCTGTTCTTCTGAACTTTCTACAAAGATTAAATAATCCTGAAAATATATCATGGTTTTCACAGAACTATTAAGCAACACAACCATTTTAAACACTGGTAATAATAAACACTTGAGCACCAAAGTTGCATTAGAAGAATGATTTCTGAAGGATCATGTGACACTGAAGACTGGAGTAATGGCTGTTGAAAATTCAGCTTTGACATACTCACATAACAGAAATAAAATACACTTTATGTATTAAAACAGAAAACATATTTCACAACATTACTATTTCTGCTGTACTTTTTATAAATAAATGGAGCCTTTGTGAGCAGAGAGAGACTTTCAAAAACATTTATCCACTGGCAGGTATCAAAAAGTTCATTTTGGACCTGCACACACCTTGCAGTTTATTACTGAGTGTGGCCTGAACTACTTTCTTTATCATTTTTACAGGCACTAGACAACCATGTGTGTGTGTGTGTGTGTGTGTGTGTGTGTGTGTGTGTGCTTTAACCACCACCATCATCATCATCATCAAGTTCTCCACAGGAACACTGTAGTAATGGGTACATAGGTTGGACTAAAGAGAGACAATGATAGATGGATAATAAAACATCCCCTGGTGCTTCTTATAGGACAATTATGAGTGATTGATATTCCGGGTGAATTTACACACACATAATATATAAAAAGGAGCAAAATCATAAGCTGGACAGATCTGTTCTACACATTGTTCACCCCTTCCATGTTAGTTTATTCAATATTTTGCCTTACTGATTATATGCTTCCAGCTACCAATAAATGTCTTGTAATGCTTGTTCTATCATGACTCTGAAACTCTGAAAATTTTAGCATGGTAATGAATATGACAATGTTAATGTATTTCATCTTGGCGTTTCAGATCTGCTACGTTGCTGATGGTTATTGATGTTGTTGTAGACTAGCCTACTGCTGCTGCAAAGCAAAGCAAGTAGAGGAACCTGCTCTTGCCAATACATACACTGATATGCCACTGTGAGTATTTAAAACATACTGCTGCTACACAAATATATACAATAACGCACAGCAGATCTAAACAGGTGGAGGGTTATCTAAACAGGTGGGGAAGTGGAGGGTTTCAGAGGAACTATAAAAACGCGATGCAAACTGCTCTAGTGATTAGTGATGGGAAAAACGCTGTTATAAATATATGGCGTTACTAACGGAATTATTTTTTTCAGTAACGAGTAATCAAACAAATTACAGTTTCCCCTGTTACAATGCCGTTATCGTTATTGACAGTAAAAATGTGGCGTTACTATAATTTATTATAATATTATTATAATTTTATTTTTCATCTTAATGGATGCGCAGCGTACCTTTATTTGACAAACCGTAAACTCTAGTGTGAAGGCACACCATTAGCCGTCTCTTTGTCTTACACACACGCAAAGAAAGATACAGAGCGAGAGAGTCTTATATACCATGCAGAATTGATGCGCTACATGTAAACAATATTCTTTGCTGTATTTTCCTGTCAAAATAACGGAATACTTTCGTAATTCTCTAGCTTTTAAGAACTGCTGGTTTCTCCGGTAGTAGGCGGAACTAATGCGCAAACATCAATCTCATTGGCTGGCGCTCACCTATTATCGTCTCTGTTTTGATTTCAACAAATCAGTTCGAGCAAATGCAGGCAATGTGATTAATATTAATGAACCCAGCAGCTCATTAATCCTTGGTGTGTTTTATATTGTTATTAGTAGTAGAATTCGTAGCAGTTTTGTCATCTTATCAGTATTATTTTTTTCCCTTTTTTATAGAAACACTAAATTACAAACAATTTGTTAAGCACCACCACCAGTCCTAAGTTCAGTCAACATGACAAATATGTATTCATACATAGTTATTCTAATTACTAAAGTTTAATGGTAAATTATCTGAATGTCATATTATAATGCTTGACTGACTGATGCTAAGTAAACAAAAAAAAATATTTATTTAAATTTAATTCATTTAACATATTTAATATTGGGGGCATCCAAGCTATTTGACATATTTGAACATTTAAAAAAAAAAAAAAAGTAACACAATAGTTACTTCACTGGTAATTAGTTACTTTATAATGATGTAACTCAGTTACTAACTCTCTTACTATTTGTGAGGAGTAACTAGTAGCTATAATTACTTTTTAAAAGTAACACTGACCAGCCATTTAAATGTAGAGCAGCAAGCTCATTGGCTGTGTATGCAACATGAACCAATCAACTTGTGCCAAGTAGTTTAACACTGTGAATAACATCAGTTTGCATTAAGGACCCATCTAGAGTTTCATGACAGAATGTGGTATTATTACACATTAGGCCACATTTAAATCCATTCGACAAAATTCTGTGAATTTTCTTCTAAAATGCAACACAGAAAATGTGAGGAAAAACATTCAGTAGGCCTACACCAAGAGGAGGAATCAAAGGTAAAGTGAAAAGGAGATGGGGAACAGAAGTGTCATGGAAGAACATGAAACAAATCAAGGAAATAGTGTAAAGAGGACAGGAGGAAAAGAACAAGATTGAGTGAGAACATATAAAAACCAGTCAGATAAAAACTCGAGAGATTGACACAACCTGTTAGAGAGTGTTTTTATATAAACACCGGGAGAGTAAGGTGTATATTGACAGGTTTTGGCGGTCCATTAACACATCTAAAGTAAAGAAAGCGGTAACATCGCAAATCTGCAAGGTCACGCCGAGTTCACTGCACACACAAGTAAACTGTACATCTTTACTTGCTAAATTGCCATGCACACTGCGTAAAGGAGGCAAAACGTGTTTAGAAAAACTGAGTGATGGTAGAGGACAAGAGCTACAAAACATAAAAGAACAAAAGCAATCAGTAAACATGAAAGACATATTTCACCCTGGCTGGATTTCCCAGAATGCCCTTCACTTTATCTGTCTCTTTTTCCACTCTAATCTGAATCAGAATCAACACTAGGACAGTCGAACTTGTTATCACTTGGCTTTCTCTCTCCGATACACACAACCACACACGCGGCAAACATGTAAACACTAGCATGTACAAACACACATGCGTCTACTCAAATGAGGTGTGAGATGAAGATCTAAGAATAATGGCTCAGGGAATCATCATGGCAACAGAAATGTCACGCCTTTGATTGAATCGAGCATGTTAACAAGCTCTAGTGTGACAGGGCTATTTCTGTCCTCCGTGTATGTGGGTATGTGCACGGATTGAGTCTCCAGGGTGGCTGACAGATTGGCATAGGTGAGGGTTTGTGGGAAACAGATATTTGAACTGACAAGAATGCTGCTCTCACGCGTTCAGCACATTGTAAGAGCCGCCGGACAAATAGGCACACGTACGTGCACTTTCGCAGATGCCGAAGACCTCAGGGAGATGCCTGTTGGTGTGTAAACAGACAAAGAACTGTTAACTGTTAACTAATATGATATTCTCTCTCTGTAGAGTATATGCCATGAAAAGGGTTTGGAACATATACAGTTTTACTTTTGGGTGAACAATCCTCTTAAATCAAGGAAGTACCTGAGTTTCTAGAGTGTCTACGGGTGTGTGATTCACATTCCATGGGAATGCCATGAAGATGGAGAGCCTATCAGTGCTCTTCTTCCTGTGCTGCTGATTCTGTATTGGGGCGCAGCTAGAGGGCGCCACCCCCCACTGAGCCCATTTATCAGCCACCATCAATAACTGCCCCATTCCGCAGCGCCCCCAACACCACCTACTGCATGGGAACAGACAGAGAACCCCCAAACCATCAATCACCCCCAGACAAACATCAGGGGAGAAAGAAAGAGTGGGATCAAGTGAGGGATTTTTACTCATGTGAATGCAGCCACTGAAACAAACAGGTCTTAATGTCAGTCAAATGACAGCACTACATGGGTGTGTATGTTGTGCGTAGCTGTGAGAATGCAAGGTGGCACCGGTGCCAATCTCTCTGCATGTGTGTGGCTTGTTGCCATGACGTTCAGTCACATGGACTAGGTCTCCCCGAGGACCTTTAGTTGATACACAGATCTCCATGGAACAGCACAGCACTGAATTCAACATCATCCCCAGCTCTCTCTCTCGCGTTTTCTCTTCAGAAGTTAATTTTCAAGAGATTTTTTTTTCCAAAGGACAGAAGCAGTGTCATATTTAGATGGAAGAAGCTTTTCATCTTGGAGTCAAGCGGAGCTCCTGTGCCACTTTTAGTTTTCTATGTTTGGATATTTTGGTATCATGCAAATTTCAAAATTCAGATAAAAATGTGTTCTTTTTATCTGAAATACCATTAATCCTTCAAGTTAAAGGGATAGTTCACCCAAAAATGAAAAAATGAAAAAAACATGTTGTTCCAAACCCGTAAACCCATTCATGTTCGGAACACAAGATAAGATATTTTTGATGAAGTCCGACAGCTTTCTGACTCTGCATATACAGCAACGGTAGTACCACATTCAAGGCCCAGAAAGGTAGTAAGGCCCAGAGGTCGCATTAACCGAAAATTGTCCATCTTTGACGGAATTTTTTTAATCAGTGACAGAAAAATCTGAAGGCCGTCCGTCACTTTGACAGATTACACTGAGAGTGATCTGTTGTAACTTGTAAATGTCCCACCCCTGTCCAGCTGATGGCGAGTGCGCTCCAGTGTAGTAGCAGAGCATGGGATCCAGAACAAAAACGAAACTGTCACGAATCTTTTGCTGTGTGTTTGATTATGGACAGGCGAGTACACAGAAGCTACAATGATCTATCACGGTACATTAAAGAGTGCCAAAACGGTATTTATTGCTTGAATTTCCTAATGAAAGGACAGAATTTGAAATCAGAGACTTTGTTTCATATCAAAAGTAACACAAAGCTTAGCCTATTGCGATTTAATGGAAGGAAGGCGCAGTATGTACTGTTCATTTTTTTTTCAGCTGAAAACAGCATAGACCAAAAGATCAACTGGGATTTATCAATCGATATTGGTACATAAAAATGAAAATATATTTTAAAATCGCTGTCACTGTGGGGTGAGAAGTTAAGCAGTCTCATCTGTTGATCTGTTCTTTCAAAATAAATGCATAAGCCTATAGGTCCCGTAGGTACATAATTAAGAATGAAAATGTGAACAAAAATAAAAGCAATTAAATGTGTTATTATAATTAAAATATGAAAATTGAAATGACAGGTAATAATAGATTCTGACGGAATTTTTACGACCCTGTCCGTCAAAATGACGGACAATGTTAAAGTCTAACGCAACCTCTGGTAAGGACATTAATAAAATAGTCCGTGTGACATCAGTGGCTCAACCGTAATGTTATTAGTGTTGGGGAAAGTTACTTTTAAATGTAATGCATTACAATATTGCACTACTCCATAAAAAAAAGTCACTAAGTACGTTACTTACAAAACAGGACAGGAGAGGTGACAGAGAAATGGGAAAATTGAACAAATTGAAAAGTAATGTGTTACTTTACTAGTTACTTGAAAAAGTAATCTGATTACGTAACTTGCATTACTTGTAATGTGTTACCCCCAACACTGAAGCTATGAGAAAACTTTTAGTGTGCAAAGAAAAAAAAATCATTATTCAATAATTTCCTCTATTTTCTGTCAGTCTTCGATGTGCATTTACGAGAGTATACTCCTGTTGACGGAGGAGACGGCGTTCTGACATAGAACATCCAACTCTCTTAGTCCGTTGTCTGTATATTCTGGTTCAAATAAGTAAGCCTGGGAAAAAAACTCTGCTGAAATCCTCAAACATGTTTACAAAGACTGTTTTATGAACACCGTGCACCTTCTTCAGCTTGTAAACAAGATGCACGCATTGTGGTACTGAATGCGAATCAAAAGACTGACACTGAAAAGAAGAAATTGTTGAATAAAGTCGTTATTTTTGTTTTCTTTGCGCACAAAAAGTATTCTCATAGCTTCATAAAACTGAACCACTGATGTCACATGGACTATTTTAATAATTTCCTTACTACTTTTTTTGGGCCTTGAACATGTCAGTTGCATTGTTGTCTATGCAGGGTCAGAAAGCTCTTGGATTTCATCAAAAACATCTTAATTTGTGTTCCGAATATGAACAAAGGTCTCACGGGTTTGGTACGACATGAAGGTGAGTAATTAATGACAGAATTTCCATTTTTGGGTGAACTATTCCTTTAAGATGTCTATGATGATGTGAACTTATATCAATGAAGGTGTAAAGGCAATGACAAAAATAGTTTATATAATAGCGCATATAATTGTACCCCTTCATTTTTGATTATCTATGTGTAAACTCAAACTAAGTAGCTGCCTATTTTATTTTTACAGTGAGTACACAGGGTGTGCTCGTTCTTTGCACCTTTACCCCCAGCACATACCCCACCCCCTTTCTCGGGGCTGAGCTGTGGAGCCAGGCTGCTTTAAATGGGTGTAATTAGATGAGAAGATGAGCAGCATTCCTTCCTAAGGGCAGGGTGATTACAGGCCCTCTCTAGACTCCCTACAATTACCCACTCTATTCCAAACACACACACACAGGAATGTTCTCTCCCCTCAACAAACTACTCCACCTGATTACCACTCAGTAGAAGGACATTTAGGGGACGACACACACACACACACACACACAGAGTCAAGCACTCCAAACCTAAAATCCTAATTTTGGGGAGGTGAGCTGAACGGTCTGACCTCTGACCCCTGATGTCAGCAGACACAAGCCTCAGGCAGTGATGGGGTAATGCCCAACATTACCTGCATCTTAAACCATGGACACAGAGTCTTTCTTTGTCTTTCTTTCGATGTATCATATCACAGAGACTGTGGTAATTATAGAAAATGGTATGTTGAGAGACGCTCACTCGCTGTGGATTATTACGAAGACCAACCTGTGAGTCAGTCTTATTTTGCGCTTGAAAGAGTCAAAGACTAAACACATTTCCTTTCAAACCTCCCATTTCTGAAACATTCATAAATGCACTCTCACATTTATCAGTTAGATCCAATAATTCACAGACCTTTACACAGAATGAACAAGCAAAACAGAATTGTGTGAATGTGTATTCACCAGGAAAAATACTAATAATAACTAATAAAAAGACTAACATGATGCATTCCGTTAGGTTGCATTAAACACATGAAACAGGCTGAAACCAGTCTCATTTTCTGATTCAGAGCCAGTGATGTGTGGTGGATTGCGGTTTGTCTATAATCACATTCTTTTAGAGCAGAGTCAGCGAAAAAATTTGGTAAATACAAATATCACATCCACAGAGGTGCAAAGTTGCTCACTCATAGATTTTTAGTTTATTTTTTGATTTAGCGGTCAAGTGCCGAATTGTAGACCAGGAGCGCCCTAACCTCTGAAACAGCATAACGCATTGGGAATAATTACAATTTGAGCATAAACTAATCTCACACCTCACAACTAAAATGATTTACAGACTGATGAAAATAAGCTGTCATCATTCACAAAAAAATTGTGAATTATTCTAATCATACATGTCACGTGGGGGAAATAAAAAAAACTGTTCTCACCTTAAAAAGCATGTTAAATGATATAGCACTGTATGGATTTAATGAGCATTTGCCTAGTTGGGTGTGAGAGTGAATGTGTGTGTGAACTGCTGCATCATCAGAATACCAGTGGTGCCTTTGAGATTTTGTGGTTCGCACATGTGACGAGGGAAAGGAGGAGCACTGCAAGCTGAAACTATGATAAAGAAAGAAAGCTAGAAAGAAAGAACGATATGAGCAAAACAAAACAAAAAAGAGAAACAAACACAGCAAAAAAAAAAATCCAACAAAACAAGCAAATAAAAAACGAACAAAATAAAAGCAACATAAAAAAGCAAAATACATACACAAAATACAAATAAAACACAAAAACAGAACAAAAAATACAAACGAAACACACAAAAAAAAGAACAAAAAACAAAATACGAACAAACAAAAAATACAAACGAAACACCAATACAAAAAACAGAACAAAAACACAAAATAAAATAAAAGCAACATGAAAAAGCAAACAAATAAATAAAAACAAGTAAAAAAGAACAAAAACACAAAATCCAAACAAACAAAAAATGCAAACAAAACACACACACAAAACAAAACAAAAACACAAAATACAAACAAAACGCACACAAAAACACAAAATAAAATCAAAGCATCAAGAAAAAGCTAAATAAATAAATACAAATACAAAAAAACAAAATGCAAGCAAACAAAAAAATACAAACAAAACACACACACAAAACAACAAAAACACAAAATACAAACAAACAAAAATACAAAACACACACACATAAAAAATAGAACAAAAACTCAAAATACTAACAAACAAAAAATACAAATGAAACAAATATAAAAAAGAACAAAAACACAAAATACAAACAAAACAAATTCAAAAAACAAACAAAAAAACACACACAAAAATAAAAGAAAAACTAAATAAAATAAAAGCAACAAGAAAAGTAAAATAAATAAATAAATACAAACAAATACAAGAAAGAACA